>CM038221.1:115032470-115077053 GCA_021442155.1 Cymbidium sinense
TATTGCATTTCTTTAATCACGAATTTCTCTTTGCCATTGGGTTGTTGTTGGCCTCTCCATTGGATCGAGGCGCTTCCACATATTGCTATTGCTTATACTTGTTGAGTTGGATATAACTAAAAAAATACCCAAAGGAAATTTGGTTAGGCTGAGAGAAATATGGTTATTTACAAAAAGTGGAGTTTGAAAACTTTTCGTGTATTTTGTTCTCATTGTAAAATTCATGGGAGTGGGATTTTAGAATACTTTGTGGTTCATCCACATTTCAAGAAAAGTTCTGTTGTGCTTCCTAAAGCTACTTCGTCTCTTAAGGCTCCCTTGATTAAATCACAAAATGCTTTGGTCTCTAATACCTCCTTACTGGAATCTGGGGGCCATTACCTTGAGCTTCCTATCCCTCAATCTACTTGGGCTATGCGATAATCAGAGAATGGCATGCTTGGTAATAATGATGGTCCCTTCTAATGGAAATCACTTACGCAATATTGGCATTAATGTTACTAATAGCAGTTTGACACCCCTTATGGTTGCTGATTCTCTATCCAATGCACCTATTCCTAACTCTTTGACACCCTTAATCAAAGGTAAAGTGAATGATCATGAAGGAATGGCTGATGTGCAATATTTAGAGATAGTTTCTACTCCTGATTTAGGTATTTGTGTGTTTCCTCTAATCCTTCTTGTGCTTCCTCTTCTAACCTTGACCTGATTCATAATCTGACTTTACAACATAACAATGAATTGGAAGAAGGTGAAATGGCCTACAACCCCAATGGGCCTCTTTTTTCCAAGCAATTTTCTTATCAATCATTATCTAACGGTGATGCTGTGGATATGGCCAATAAATATTTTTAAGAAGAAAAACAAATCCTCTAAATCTAAATTTTCTAGCTTTGCCAGAGTTACTCGATCGGGCTCCTCTAACAGAAAATAAATGGTTTCTTTCCTTATTTAGAATGTGAGAGAGATTGATACCCTCTCTATTAGAAATAAAATCGGTAATTTAGTTCATTCTCATATATTTCTTTCTTGGCCATTTTAGAACCCTTTATTCTTCCTTCTAACATTACTTCTGTTGCTAGAATGATTGGTTTTGATAATTTCTTTGCTAACTCGAGTAATAAAATATGGATTTTTTGGATGAGTCCCTTTGTTTTGCAAGTTATGCAGGATTTACACCAGGTTGTAAATGTTAAAATTACTTATGATAATTGGTGTTGCTTTGGGTCTTTTGTCATGCCTCTTGTAGTAGGTATGGTAGAAGGATTTTGTGGGAAGATCTGGTCAGCTTCTTTTCCTCTGTCAATGCTCCCTGGTTTGTGGGTGGGGACTTTAACATTATCTCTTCCTCTTCTGAATGAGTTGGTGGTAATGCTCTTAACCTATTCTCCATGGAGGAATTCAATAACATGATCCTGGATTGTCATCTTACTGATATTGGTTTTACTGGATCTCATTTCACTTGGAATAACCACAGACTATGGAAAAGATTAGATAGGATCTTGTTTAACGATCTATGGATCAATCTTTTTTTTATTACCTCTGTTGAACATCTCAGTAGAACCCTATCCGATCATTCCCCTTTTCTCTTCACTATTAAGGTTAGTGAGGATAAACCCTCCTCTCATATTCCATTCAATTTTCAAAATATGTGGCTTATGGATAATAGATTTATGGAGGTGGTTGCTAGTAATTGGAGCGAACCTCTCCATCCTGATGATTCTATTGTCAGAATGACGAGATTATGGTTCAAATAAAAAGTCTAAAATAATGCCTCAATTGGTGGAACAAACACTACTTCAAAAATCTTTTTGCCAACATCAAAAAATTAGAACATGAGGTTATGGTTTTAGAAGATGCTATCGTTAATGATCCATCCAAAAATGCCTTATTAACTCAAGCCAAAGATAGGTTAACATGTTATCAAGACATGGAGGAGACCTGTTGGCAGCAAAAAGCTTCTATAAAATAGATATTTGATGGAGATAGAAATACCAAATATTTCCATGCAATGGTTAAAAAGAAAAAGGCTCTAAATCACATTAAAAAAATTAAAACAAATGATGATAACTGGTGTATTGATAATAAGGAGCTTATTGATTCTGGCATTTCCTTCTTTACTGAGCTCCTTAATAAAAATGTGACTTATGATGAGATTTCCTTGCTTGAAGTTATTCCTAATCTCATCTCGGATGAAGATAACATTATGCTTACTTCATTACCCTCACGAATCCAAAATTTCTAACATTTTGCATAAGATGAATACATTCGTTCTTTGGTCAGATGGCTTTACTACCTTATTTTTCAAAAATGCTAGCATATCATCAAAGAAGATTTGATTAAAGTTCTATGGATTTTTTCAAGGAAGTAACATCCCCAAATATTTCTCTAGCACTTCTATTATTTTAATCCCAAAATAGAGAATCCACGAACTTTGGAGCCATTTTAGGCCAATTAGCCTTTGCTTTTTTAATAAGCTCATCTCTAAGATTGTGGCTAAAAGACTAAGTATTCTTCCTAAAATTATCTCCCCAACCAAACTAGTTTTGTTAAAGGTCGATCTATTTATAATGTTACATTGTAGAGATCATCCATGATTTAAAACTAAGGTTCGTTGTGGTAACCTACTTTTTAAGCTGGACATTTCCAAAGCTTATGACAACATTGGTTGGGATTTCCTTTATAAAATCTTAACTCTATTTGGATTCTCTAATCAATTTATTACTTTAATTAAGAATGGTATTGAGAACTCTTGGTTTTCTTTACTTATTAATGGCGAGGTCCATGGCTTCTTCTCTTCCTCTCATGGGTTAAGGCAAGGGGATCCCCTCTCTCCGGCTCTTTTCATTATTGTTGTGGAATATCTCTCTAGAAGTCTTGAGCAGATGTTTTGTAAAATGCCTAACATGTACTACAAAACTAAAATTTGGGTATTTATTTCCCCACCTCATTCTGGTTTTAACTTCTAAAGCACTACATTCTGTCGATGCCACCTCCTTAAAAGGTTTCCTCCCCTCTAAATGTCAATGTTGTCTTCACATTGGTTGTGGATCTTGAGTGAATGGCCATATTCTTTATTAGTTTGAATTTGTATGATAGTATGTTAAATACTCTATTTTATGGATCACTCTTCATCATTCAACTTCTTGAAACTTTTTTCTTATACTAAGGCCATGTCAAAGTTGTTTTAGCCCTACTTCTGTGTGGTATATTTGGTTGGAAAGAAATGATGCTAAGAATTATGGTATCCCACATGAACTATCATGTTATTATTCTAACAAAATGTAAAATTATGACTCTTTATAAAGCTCTCCTTACTTCCTCTAATTTCAAAGGGTATAAATATATTAACTTTGGGATTATTCTCCTTCTTTGATTTTGAGCTACTCATAAAGATTATATATTGGATAAAGCCTAATTTTCATGTCATTAAGGTTAACAAATGATTATCTAAATGGCTTTTATGGTTGTGGGGGAATTTTAAGAGATTATAGTGGAAAGTTGATCTCTACTTTTGCTGCTACTCAAAGACTATGTTCTACACTATTTGTCAAGCTTTATGGTCTCCACTTGTGGGATTTCTTTGCATTGAAAGGATTCCATAAAATTTGGTTTGAAATTCTCTCCTTCTTGGAATTATTAAAATCGTGAGCTTATGGATCTGAGTTCTCTATTTACTTAACCATACAAGGAGACTTGCCACCTTGATTATCATATTTCTCATATATCGAAAGGTAATTAATCACTTTCTTGCTAATTGGGGAGCAAATCCTCTTAATGAATCTATTCTCCAATGATGACATTCCTTCCCTTAAGGATTATGAATTTAGATAAAATGGGTCATATGTTAGAGTCCTTAAAACATTTTGCCTTCCTTTTTTTTAGGAGATTTGGGATTCATAATTTATTTTCTTGCCTTGTTGTTTCACCTTTTTTTGTTTTTTAGATTATTTGCATTTAATGTATAATAAACAAAATAATTTACAATCAAAATATGTAAAACCTTAGATCAAAAATCTAAACAATTGAGTTAATGTTACTAATTATACACAAATGGGCTCCTCTAACTTAATAAAAAGCCCACCAAATTAAACGAACAGAAGAAAAATTGTATCATGTTTTAAATGAAATAAATATAAATGTTTGTATTGACGTTTATATATATATATATATATATATATATATACATACATACATACATATGATACTAAAACGAAACATTTTATATTATAAATGTAATATTTATAACTATCTTAATATAAATTAAAAAAAATATTTAAGATGCTGAATTCATCTTTACGGGATTTAAAGCATCACTTTCAAAAAAAATGGTTCATCTTCTTTCATTTTTTTAAATATAATAATAAAAAAAGTTAATTATAACCATTAATCATAATCTTATAAAATCCTCTTAAAAAGAATAAAAGATGAAGCATGCTTGAATCAAATTCATATGACTGAATATGAATTTTATTTCTCAAATTAAAATCATAATTACGAGAATAAACATATTGATCACATAAACAAAAATTGAAATTGTGATAAAAGTATAAAGTAAATTTTAGCTTTATTCTTTTACTCAAAATCAACGATAAAAAAACCATCTAAAGAATGTCAATACTTCAAGTACATGATCAAATAATTTGCACACAAATTTTTAAACAAGCATTTTGATCTAAAATTTTCAATGTAATCAATACAAAAGATTGAGAAAAATTCATTTCTCAATGATTTAACATGATAACTGTTATGATACCACTTGTTATATATGAAGATAAAATAAATTTATCTTTTTCGGATCTCATGTCAAATCATCAACAAGATTTAATTGAAAGCGTACCCAAATTAATGAAAGAACTACTGTGAGAATTTTATCCTTCCACTTTTAAAAGGGTATTCTTGAGATAGAGAGAGAGAGAGAGAGAGAGAGAGAGCCTTCATTTCACTCAAGATGGGATGCAAGAAAAATAAGAACCAACCCTTTAGAATGTGGATCATGATCTTATTTATACTTCACTGCATTTCATTTTATTTCAGCTAATTATTAAAATAAAATAAAATGTCTGGTCTCTATACATGATAATTCAACACAAAATTAATAAAATATCCCAAAAGCCTAAAATTAATTAATCTTTATTTGATCAGAAAATTAATAGGCTTAAAAATAAGATAGCACCTAATCTATAATTAAATTTATAAGTGATTCCACATTCAAAATTCTTAACAAGATCTCCTCAAAGCTATCACTCTATGAATGCATAAACAATTCGGTTCTTCCACAAAGATCATTTTCAGTTATTCTCAATTGAAAATGAAACAAAATGCCTCCTTGCCATTTCTTTGTGATTGATCTTAGTGTACTTGCTTTGGCTAGATCATTATTTTTCCATTAGCGAGTTTAGGGGATTTATTTCTTCCATTCTCCGATCGGGCATTGTAGGAAGCTCTTCTTGTCCAAAGATTTCATGGCTGGTTATCTTTGTAACAACCTCTTGAGGTGGTAGAAGGTGGTTTATCCACGTCCTTTTCCTTGGAATCTCTTGCGTCAAAATAATATGAAGCTTGCCACTTGTTCTAGGGCTCTATTTGGGTTTTAGGAACCGTCGAACCAACGATAGAGCTATCAATCCTGTTGCATGCTAGAAAACTAGTTGCGGTAGATTGAAAGTTTACGCCTTAGCCTTATTGAAAAATCTAGCACACACACAGGTATTTAAAGAGTGAACAAGAAAACTCCGAAAATTTAACATGGAAAAACCTCGAAAAGAAGGAAAAAATCACGAGGCCTAGCCCAGCAAAAATCTTCCACTATGTATCAGTTTCAGAGTACAAAATTTTTCCCAATAACAGGATTATAGAATTGTATATGAGAAGGGAACAACAAACAACTATGTAGTCAGTGGTATGCTTTAGTGGTAGATGATGGTGAATAACGAGACATCAACGATGAAGGTCTATGATGGAAGCCGACAAAATTGACGCGAGGATCGGTGGCGGCATGCGGTGGTTGGACCGTTGGTGGTAACGATGTGCTTGGAGGATCTTCAAGCTTTAGAGCTCTATCCTCTCTCTTGCGCTCTCCTCATATGAGGAATGAGCAATCTATAGATTAGAGGTGGCATCTCTAAATACATGCAAAATCAGAAACACTCCACTTCGCCGGATGGCTCGAATGATTCCTTTGATCATTTGATGTATTTTAAGTATTTGAATGCTCAAATGAAGTGATTATGAGATCTTGGGCTTGTTAGATTGACTGTCAAGGCGCCGATTTGATAAGAAATCCATGCTTAAGACTATTTATGGATTTGCGATATCCCAAAGTTTCCAAGAATATTTTACGTGCTTGATCTCACTAGTTTCAGCGAGGATCAACTTACTTTTGACATCAAGATTCGTGCTTAGTAGAATTTTTGTCATATCGGTTCCCATTTTTGGATGACATTATCTCAACCATCCAAAATATTTATGCCATATACACGAAAATAGTAAATTCTTCAATGAAATTTCGGTCTATTAACCATACATTTTGAGAGAGCGATTTTCATGTGAGCACAAGATTATGATCTGCGGGTGCTACGGATATGACGAAAATTCTCGGGCATGAATCTTGATGTCAAAAGCAAGTTGATCCTTAGTTAAAACTAGTCAAGATCAGGCACTTAAAATATCCTTGGAAACTTTGGGATATCAATTAAATCCATAAATATCTCTTAAGCATGGAGTGTTTATATAGTCAATCGAGCGTCTTGATGAAATCTAACAAAGATCTCATAATTGACTTGGTTTGAGCATTCAAATACTTAAAATACATCAAATTATTAAATGAATCATTCTAAGCCGTCCGATGAAGTGGAGTGGTTTGAATTTTACATGAATTGATGTAAATATCCCTATTAAATAAGCCTCTCAATCTCTTCTTTAAGTTGTTTGCGCCTTATGTAGTATGTCCGACTTGATGGAAGTGACAATATTGTTCGATTTCAATTTGATTTGGTGGATGTGGCCACTTGATGGTCTCTTCATCTCGAATGGCCAATAGGACGTTAACACGAGATGTGTTCAGTGGCGTGTATTCCAGTCATGATGTGAGGGTCATGGAGGGAGATCACGGTTGCTTGTTCTTGATGGGCGTCGGTCGCATTCCCCAGCTCTTACATTTTCCTGTAGATTATTCAAATTGTTTGCGATGGGCATTAATAGCCTCATCGGTAGAGATTTGTGCTTCCACATGATGAACTAAGTTGGCATATGAGTGGACCGTGTCTCACATTAATATGTAAAAGGCCCGAGTCCTCCAGAAAACTCCTCTTAATAGTTCAAGGTCACTCCATTTGTAAATAGGAGAACCTCACGGAAGTATTCCTTAAGTGATTCACCCTCATTCGATGAATGCCAAAGAGATGGGAGGAATCTTTAATGATCCTCTATTTGCAATGAACTGTTCCACAAAATCTTGGCGAGTTATCAAAGTGCGGATGGATCCCGGAAGTAGAAGCAGTGTGAGCTTGCCCCTTGAGGGTAATGGGAAAGACCTAACAAAGCATGCTCATTGGATATGCATGATAGTCTGTATGGTCGATGTGTTGATGTGGTGATCACCCCATCATAGGAATCAATGCTCGAAAACCTACGGAATAGGATGTTGAAGAATAGCTAAAGGTGAGATTCCTCAGCTGCGGTGAGGGGGAAGATGATTTCTATCTTGAAGGTAAAATTTGTCTTGCATTAAGCATTGTAATTCACTTACGATAACATGGAGTGAGGTCATGAGAATGTCAATACCGAGAATAATTGGTGGATTAGCAATGGTTGAGCTACGTGATGGATGAGTAAAATAGCGATGTCAGGAGATCGACATCGGTCTCTGAGAGAAACTTGATGTTAAGGAGATTAGCATTTTGACCTCTCACTAATCGACCTTGAGATGGGTTTTTCAGTAATTTGTTCCTCGTCAAATCATCTCATTTTGAGACTCTTCCATTATGGACATGATCTTATAAAGAGATTCTTCTCACTTCGATAGGGTCCTATCGGGGAGTGAGGCAAAAGCTTGGAGTCCTTGGTTGAGATTGGTTTTAGAGTGATGGGAGTTGGGCGGGAGGCTCATTGTTATCGATTTTGGCCATACTTGAGGTGTTCATAGAAATTATGATTAAGGGTTCTCTTCCCACAGACGGTGCCAAACTATTGTGTGCTAGAAAACCAGTTGCGGTAGAGTGAAAGTTTATGCCTTAGCCTTATTGCGAAATCCAGCACACACACATATATTTAAAGAGTGAACAAGAAAACTCCAAAAATTTTAAGGTGGAAAAATCTCAAAAAGAGGGAACAAACCTCGGAGCCTAGCCCAACAAAAATCTTCCACTATGTATCTATTTCAGAGTACAAATTTTTTCCCGATAACGGGATTATAGAATTGTATATGAGAAGGGAACAACAACTATGTTGTCACGTTCAGATGGTAACAGTTGCTAGTGGTAGTAGATGATGGTGAACAGTGAGGGACATCGATTGACGATGAAGGTCACCATGATGGAGACCGACAAAGATTGACGACGACGAGGATCAGCGGCGGTGGCGGTCGGCGGTGGTGGTTGACGACCGTCGAGTGGTGGCACGATTGTTGATGACCATCGAGTGGTGGCTGACGACCGTCGGTGGTTAACGACCGTCGAGTGGTGGCATGTTTCCAAGGATATTTTAAGTGCTTGATCTTGACTAGTTTCAACTGAGGATCAACTTGCTTTTGACATCAAGATTCGTGTTTCGACTAGTAGAATTTTCAGTGTCATGTCAGATCCCAAAGACGGGGTTCACACAGTGGAGAATCCATTGACTACCCTAGCTTGTCGTTAGAAAGGAAAAGTTGTGAAATCAGTCCGCAGGAGAGCGAAGCCGCCTTCTCCTTGGGGTGATGAAGCTCTTCCCTGGTCACTCGACCTCTAAACAACATAATTAGAAAGCACGAAGATGGAAAAGAAGGGGAAGAAGAGAGGGAAGTGGGAGGCGGGAGCAATGCGCAATGGCTTCAACTTTCATCATTCGTTCTATGCTATTATGGTTTTAGGTTTAATTAAAATTATGTGTTAAAATAAATAAACTTATGGAAGCCCGCTTTGAAGGTCTATGTAGATTATTCATCCATTGTTGGAATGAGCGTGATTACATTATTTTTAATTTGGGCCATATGATGGATAAGATTGTGTTCATCGTTTGGAAAAATGAGATGCTCCTTACGAGGCTTATCTGGTAATCAAACTTGTAAAATCACATAATAAAAATAAATGATAAGAAACACAATTATATTTAGTTAATGTACGAGTTCACATACCTCAAATATGATTATAAATAATAACTGTCACTTGATGATTATATCCCAACCACCATTGCTTGATTGCAATGACTGAACCATCATATCACAACTATATTTTCTTGATTTTCATTGCTCATCTCCACTACTCAACTATAGTCTCCCAATATTTGATGACCAATTAAGATCGCTCATCTGCCATCATCCTATGAGATTCCTAACAACAATCACTTGATGATGGTCTCTCAACCTCCATCATTTGATTGTGACCACCAAACCACTGTCACACAAATATAATAGCTCGATGTCCATCACTCGACTTCTAACAACTGACTTCAGTCGCTTGACTTCAATCATCCAACTATAATTTCATGATTATTGATTCGACTACAATCACCCTCTTCTAATGATTGACTATATTACATTATCCAACAATCAACTATAATATTTCATTATCTACCACACACTACACTCTACATCTCAAACAATCAATAATGATCACCGCTTCATTATCTCCCAACTAAAGTTTCCCAAAGATCTATCGCAACAATAATCTCCTAACACTCATCACCTAACTCAATCACTAGACTAAATATATCTATGATGCACCAAAGTATCTAACATATACACAAACACTGTGTGATACATCTCCAACAAATGTTGGCATGTCTAATTTTTTAAAAAAATTCTAACATGCATGTTAGACACATGTCCTAAATAATTAAGTTTAAGTTTTATAAATATTAAATAAATGTATAATTTAATAATAAATTTTGTTTGGTTATACTATACTAAATATATTATTTTTTGTATATACTATACTCTAAAAATTATTAATATCTTGTTCATTTTAAGATATCATTAGAATTTGATCACTTATCATTTTTTTTAGTATCTATTATTTTTTGTAATTATTTACTTTTCTTTTACACTCTATTTTGATTTAAAACATAATATGTTAATCATTTACTCATATTTCTTACATTGTTAAATATCAATATTTTTTTGTCCTGTATAATATTATAACTTTTTTGGCTTATTTAATATTTATATAATTTATATTATTATATATATTATTTTAAAGTCACTAAATTTAAATCACTCAACCACTATCCCTCGAACACCATCACCTGACTAATATCATCTGACCTCCAACAACTAACTATGATTGCCGAATTTGAAATCATTATGGCCCATCTTCCATCACCCTAAACTTTATTAAATGTCATCGCTAATAATGTCAACATATACCATCGTTTATATGGGCAATATATGCCACTGCTTATAAGGTTGATACATATCATTAACAATAAAGTTGATGTTAGCCAACTTTTCCTCTATCATTGCTCACAATGTTAAAACATATCATCACAAGTAATACAAATGTATTCAAGCAACACAAAAATTGATTCTTTGCATTAGCATTACAATTAAACAAGACGTCTTTTTATCAAATCTATGCATTAGCATTACCATTACACTAAATTTATTTTTATTGATCTCTCCTCCAAAGAAAAGATTGAGCAGACCATAATATAATTTCTTGAAAGTAATATCAAAGTATTGAAGTTTATTCTAAATAATTTTTGCCTATTCTCTACAAAAAGACTATCATTTATAATAGTCAATATATATTAGTGAAATTATTTTAATTGGACAAAACCCAATAATTTTTCCCCTTTTTGTGTTTCCATGTAAAACTTTTATATCCCTTACCATTCTTCTCTTAATTATAAATTTGTTGGATCTTCTTACAAAGTTGAGATACTAAATATCATTTATTTATTAATATGAATATCCTAGCACACAATAGAGTTTATACTATATGCATTTTCTCACTTTTTTTGGGCTATCTTTCTTTTTTTTATATGTTGTTTTATTTAATATTACAATGAAAAGAATGAAAAAAATGAAAAAGATGATGACATCATTAGCACAATGTAACTCATCAAAAGCATATCACAAATTCTTTAAAAACCATGGTTTAAAAAATTTTAGGAGTTTAACCAACAAAGTACAAACAACAATAATAAAGAAAATGCCAATCCACTCTCCATCATAAAAAATATAAATAAATCCTTTAATGCTACTCAGTGGTTAAAAAAAGATTTTCTAATAAGTTAATAATCATCGAAACATAAGATAGTTAAGAACTTTTAGAATAGAACCAATAGATAGCTTCCTCAGGCATACTAAGCACAATTAAGTAAATCTCTTTGATGGTTGAAATAAGAGCCTTGCGTAGTATGGGTAACACATAAATAAAAGAAAACTCATCCCATCGAAAACGGGTAACACATTATGGCTCGAGGTCGCCATCCTAAAAACTCTAGCATTTCTTTTATGGCATTTTCGAAAATCCGAGATCGTGTTCATGCATGAAAAATCGTCAATTCATTTTTTTTCTTTTTTTCTACATTTGAGCCAATTTAATGATAGAGTCACATATATAACACATATACAAGCTTTAAATTTAAGATCTTTTAATTGAAAGTCAAGCTCAATCATATACTAAGCATGTGTTTAGCGACGGTGCACTACACTACCTCATATATGTTGTTTTTGTAGAACATTTATGACATGCTTTTTGTTTTTTTTTTTTTGTGCATCCAGATTCTTCTGCAGTATCTTCAACACTATTTTTTCAGATATTTACAATTGTTCGGAACAGACCAAATTAATTGCATCCAATTTGAAATTTTGAGAGGAGTTTTCTATTTTGTTTCTCCAAGAATGACCAAATAATAGTTGGGATTAGACTCCCAGAACGAAGAAAGAAATCAAGCTGCTGGAGCATAGTTAGAGCTGATTGGAAGCTTTAAAATGTTAGGCTAATCGACATTCGTATATTAGGTGAGATGGACTGACGAGGGTAGAGTTGGTGAAGCTGAAAATTTGGGGAAGCAGGTTAGAGAAAGCAATAAGAGAAAAATATTGACTAGTAATTAGGTTAAGGTCATGAACTTACATCGAGCTATCATTGTACAACTCGGTCGCTTGGTGTCGCTAGGCGAGATCCAATATCTGGATGTCCTCTTTGATGTCTCGAGAGAGGTGAATCGAGATCTTAGGCCCTCAAAGTTTTCGAGGGCCGAGTTGCTCTTCTCTGACGTTCTTTCTAATGCGGTTGAGGAGAAGCGAGTGGTGTTTTCAATCACCACCTTCGGTTGTCCTATACGGTCGATTCACATTCAAAGTGAATTTGAAGAATGAATCGCAGTATCGACGGAGATGTAGCTCGGCGATGGTGCTCGTAGGCTTCTGCTCGGAGCGTTTGGACTCGCCGTGGAAGAAACGCGCCTCGGAAGTTGGACGGATATTTGCCCACGCCCTCGGAACTGCCATCGTTGATGCTAACATGATGGCCATTCTCGGGATCGTGAGGAAGGCTAGTGGAGGCGAATAGATTAGATCGGTCGCAGGAGATAATCTCACCCTGATTAACGCCAGTGCAAGGACTTGGTGCCTACCCCACGCCTTGAGAACCGAAATCAAAGTTATGAAATGGAATGGACCGCGATAGAGGCACGTGGGAAGCGAAGGTGCTCGTATTAATGGCGGGGAACCTTACCAGAGATTGCCATTGATAAGCAAAGCAATGAAATGGCAGATCGGCAAATGGAAGAAATATAAGTTTAAAGAAAAGGGATAGCACGCGCGAGAAGTATGATGGAGCGAATAGGAGAAGAGGGGGAGGAGAGAAGCTCTTAGTATTTTGGGGCTGATGACATTGATGATTGAACGGAGGAATATTCAGAATTTTATGTGTAATAGGGAGGGTATAAGCATCCGCATGCTAAGCCATCGGGTTTCTGCTGAAGCGGATCTCTATCTCTCTCCACTCTTTTCGATGTTGCCTTCCCGATCACGACTTTCTCCTATAGGAGAACTTACCGGGGTGAAGAGTGACAATTTTGTTTTGAAATTTATATTTAAGAAAACTATAATAAAATATTTTAATATAATTTATATAAGAATTTAATAATTTGTTCTTTAAAATTAATATTATATAATACACAAATTTATATTATAATAATCTTGAAATAAATTAAATAACTTTTAAGTTTATTTTTATATAATTTAGATTAAGAAGTCCAATCATAAATTTTTTTTCAAAATTTACTCAATTATCTCTTAAATTTCATCCTCAAAACTAAATTATTATATATTTGCATTGGCTCATTTAAAATTTTTAGAATGGTAGCTTATAATAAAAAATATGCATACATATCTGGCTATGTATATGGGCTGAGATTATTTCATCTTAATTATCTCATCATTATCAATGTTATATGCTAGAGAATGAATTTATCTTTTATCATTATATAAAAATTACGTGCAATGGAATAATTTCACTATTAAAAATTAAAAATTATAAGAGGCGTTTAACTCCATAATTAGATAAAGCGCTAACATAATATAGTGAATATAAACTATAAAAAATATGTCATTTTGTGATAATGTAAAAGCTTTATAATATCTAGGTTTTACTCAATGATGATAAATGATTGATTTAATCATTCTCTTAAAATGGAGACCAATGGTAATTAGTTTGTATTAGTTGATAGTTGAGGGTAATTAGTTTGTATTTCTCAATTGGATGGGAGATAAGACAAGTGCTAAAACTAGCATTACTCATTTGTGATTGATTTAATGAAATATTAGTTGACGTAGATTTTAAGCTACAATCGCTCTCAATAGGTTTTAAGTCAAATGTCTAAGATAAGTTTTATGATAAATATGCTAAAATTATATTTGCAAAGCACGTCAATAAGAGACAAACACAATGAATTAAAATATACAAAATTTATTTATTTATAGTTATATCAAATTTAGTTTAAACTTTATTTATATGATATCAGTTTATTAAATACTTGATAATATCATTAGACAAAATAATTATGGTCTTTATTGAAAACTATGGGAACATAAATCTATACATTTATATGTTTTTGTATATCATGTAGTTAATCATAGTAAGGATCATATACGATCAACCAATGTAATTAACCATCATACATATGATCAAGAATCATGCAATAAAATCTAATTCAAATTAGCCATTAAAATGGCCATTAAGTTAGATTTAGTTTGATTGTCTAGAGGAGTATGGTAGGAGTATGTTATTTTTCATGAAGAAGGAATGATATGACAAAATGGTGGCATCTAAGAGTAGCTAACTTTTACATTAAATAGAAATGTTGGTATGTCTTTATTATCCATTAAGGAGGAAGTTCATATAAGAAGATTTATTTTCTTACTCATCAAATTGAAGGGAGTAGTTTATAGTAATAAGTTTTAATGATGATCATAGTGCCAAGTTGGGTTAAGTATAAATGCAGGGTAGCTAAATTGCATAAAATCAAATGTGTCCAATTGATCTATAATTTAGTTTACTTATTTACATATTTCTTATCATTTATATGCTATTCATGTTCATGTGATGATATACTTGATCAATGATTTATATATAAGTCATTAAATAAATATAATTATTATGCATATCTAGTATATTACTTTTTTCATGTGCATGATTATCTTTACATCACAATTATTTTTCTCTTCCTACTCCTATTATGGAGCATTTTCAAATTTTAGTTAAGACTATTAAAATATTATTCTAGAAAATTTTAAATAAACCACAATCTTCATATAAAAGGAATATAACTTAGAGAGAGCTTACAGATTCAAAATTTTTTATGTATCTGACACTCAATGCTGATTATAACCAACAATCATTATTGCTTTATCAGTGTTGATAGATTATCACTATTTCACCATTATTATTTCATTATTGTATATTAAAACTTTATATAAATATTTTTTGTCCTTGTAATATTAAAACTTTTTATCTTATTTAATATTTATATAATTTATATGATTATTATATTATGCTAAAAATTTTAAATTAGATAATTATAAATTTATCAAATACGTGTTTGTTTCATAAATTTTTAAAATAGTTGTATTCCATGTCGTGTCAGATCTATATCATGTTAGGCCCAACCTATCGCCGACTATGGTCTCCTATTCATCTCCTAATTCTCTCAATAACCATCACTTGATGATGGTCTCCTAATCAATGGCATACAATTCGCTTGCCCAACCGCCATCATTAAATTAAAATCACTTCACTCATCCTCAAAATCATCACCACTATCATCCACCTCCAACAACTAACTATGATTACCTGACCTTTGAAATTTGATTATGGTCGTCCATCTTCCATCACCCTAAACTTTATTAAAAGTCATTGCTAATAATGTCAACATATGCTATCGTTTATATGGTCAATGTATGCCACAAACTTATAGCATCACCTATAGGGTTGATAAGTCATTAACAATAAGGTTGATGCTAGCCAACTTTATTCTTTACCATTGCTCACAATGTTAACACATATCATCACAAATAATACAAATGTATTCTAGCAACACTAAAAATTAATTTATGCATTAGCATTAATGATTAAACTATACTTCATATTATCGATCTCTACATTAGCATTACGATCACACTAGATATTTTTTTTATCTGATATCCTCTCCTCCAAAGAGGAGATTGAATAGACAATAATAAAATTTCTTGAAAATAGTATCAACATATGAATTTTATTCTCTATACTTTAAGCCTATTCTCTAATTACAAAAAAGACTATCATTTATAATAGTCAATATATATTAGTTAAATTATTTTAGTTGGACTAAACCTAGTAATTTTTTTTCCTTTTTGAGTTTTCATAGTTTTATATCCCTTACCATTCTTCTCTTAATTGTAAATTTGTTGGATCTTTTTATACAGTTGAGATACTAAATATCATCTATTTATTGTTGTTAATATTTGGCATGCAATAGAGCTTATACTATATGCATTCCCTCACTTTTTTGGGCTATCTTTCTTTTTCTTTTATATGTTGCTTTATTTAATATTACAATGAAAAAAATGAAAAAAAATGAAAAATATGATGACATCATTAGCATAATGTAACTCATCAAAAGTGCATCACAAATTCTTTAAAAAAACATTGTTTAAAAAAAATTGAGTGTTTAAGCAACAAAGTACAAACAACAATAATAAAGAAAATGTCAATCCACTCTCTCGATCATAAAGAAATATAAATCCTTTAATGCTACTAAGTTAATAATCATTGTAAACATAAAAGTTAAGAACTTTAGAAAAGAAACCAAGATAACTTCCTGCTTTATATTAGCATAATTAAGTAAATTCTTTCATGGTAATAAAAATCTCTTTATATATATATATATATATATATATATATATATATATATATATATATATATATATAACACCTATACGCTTTTAAGTTCTTAAAATAGATATAAGGGTGTTTTGGAGATGTCATTACCGACTATAATTTTGTCGCTTTCTATCTGTTATGAAGAATCCGTTAGAAAATTATATTTTTTTAACTTGATCTATCACCAGGGTGGCGGTCAAGAAGTTGGATTTTTTAAAATAAAAAAATTATAGGCCCATGCAATTTCTTAAATAATAGATTCTTCACAACATCTCGAACACCGTTCTTTCAAAGAATTATAGCTGTCCCAATTAATCCCAATTAATTGCATCTAATTCTAAAATTTGAGAGGAGTTTTCTATTTTTTTTACTCCAAGAATGGCCAAAGAATAGTTGGGATTAGACTCTCATTGTAACCAAAAGAAATCGAGCGCTTAAAGCCTGACATTCGATATGCATTTGGGGAGATGGACAGGACGAGTCGTAGTAAAGTTTCCTAAGCAAAAAATTTGGGGAAGTTAGGAAAGAAATGAGAAAACGTTTGACTTGACTTAGGTTAAGGCCATGAACTCACATCGAATTGTTGAATGACTGGTCGCTTATGCAAGAGGCGGGATCTAGTCATTATGTGGATGTACTTTGATCTCTTCTCGAGATAGTGAATTGAGATCTTAAGCCGCCCTCAAAGTTTTCGAGATGGGTTGTTCTTCTCTGTACGTTCCTCTTTAATGCAGGTGGCGGAGGAGAAGCATCAGAGCAAGGTGTTTTGCAAATCGGCACCTTTTTGGTTCTCCTATTGCACGATTGAGTCACATTCAAAGGCAAATTTGAAGAAGGAATCAGAACTGATATCAGTGGAGAGGTAGCGCCTGGCAAAGGTGCTTGTAGGACTTCATGGAGCGGTTGACTCGTTAACCGTGAAAGTAAGAACGGTTTCAAAGGACATGGATATTCATGTGACTTCTTAGAACCGTACCGATGCTCACATGATTGCCATTAGTGGATCGGCTCGGAAAGATAGTAAAGGCACCAATTAAGTCAGATCTTTGGCAACCGGTGATAATCTCACCATTATGATTGAGGAGGACTTGCCCCACATCTTGAGAGCAAATCAAAGTTATGGAGACTATCTGAATGGAACTCGGTCGATAGATGTAGAAAATGAAAGGTCGAGGGGCTCACGGGGAACCTACGACGGAGAATACCATTGATGGGAAGCAAAGCTAGTGGAAATGGCGATGATGGAAGAAATATAAGTTTAAAGTAAAGGGACAATGCGTGGGAGAAGTATGATGGAGCAAATAGGGGAAGAGGCGGAGAAGAGAAGCTCTTGGTATTTTGGGGTTGATGACATTGACGATTGAACGGAGGCATATTCAGAATTTTATATGTAAGAGGGAAAATATATGAGTGTAGCTATTGGACTCCAATCGTGACGCTCCATTATTCCCACGCAATTTGCTCAACGACTTGATGACACCCGTGCGCCCGACCCATCCCGTTTCAAATAGTGGAAGAAGAAAATAACATGCACGTCATTCCACATTCTTCATCACAGAATAGTTTAGGGCTTTCTTTTTGTGCAAAAAATTTTCAACTTAGTTGCTCGCCGTAAGACGTCGACCTTCCCTCAGAGATTTAGCAAATCTTGGGCATTAAAAATTGAGATATTATAGGCGACCTCATGAGGTATTTCTTCCTACATTTTTGAACTTTAATGAATTTAGGCTTTTCTCTATTGTTCTCACCGTCGAGTAGGAAAACATTTGCTATATTTGAGTTCTCTAATTGAACCAGACTGCTTTTGGTATTTGAGATATTTTCATGATCTATGTCATCATGATGGTACACACCGTTATTTTCAAATTTTTGAACCTTTGGGCTTGTCATATGTTTAGAATATCACATTGTAGGATGTTTGGTGCTGTTTCATGAAGGATTTGATGAATTCTGGCCTCTTTGGATATAATATGTTCAGTCGATGGCATTACAATTTGTTTGTAGGATGATTAATAGATGTTTGCTTCAGTTTTGCATGCGTACTCTCTGTACTCTCAGGAGAGTACACCCCATTTTATCATTTTTTTTAAAAGACTTCTAACCCTATTTGGATATAATATGTTCAGTACATGGCTTTAGAAGCAGTTTGAATGCTGATTGGTGGCTTTTTAAGACTTTTTTTGCATGTATACTCTCTGTACTCTCTGAAGAGTACACCCCATATAGTCAATTTCTTTCAGATTTTAAATCCTATTTGTAGAGAATATGTTCATTATATTTCATTGGAAGCAATTTGGAGGATGTTTGGTTCATTTTAGGAGTTTTGCATCATACTATTCCTCATGAGTATCATTTTTTCAATTGGTTTGGCCTATTTGGAGGGAATATGTTCATTACATTCCATTGGAAGCAATTTGGGAGGCTATTTGGTTGAGGGTAGATAGTCTTGCATGTACTCTCATGAGCACAAAGCATTTTATCATTTTTTTCTGCTTTTATGTTTGTTTTGGAGGAAATATGTTCATTACATTCTATTATAAGCAATTTAGGTCGTTGGTTAGTTTCTGGATAGATTTGCATACTCCTCAGATCTCATGAGAGTACATAGCATTTTTCTCATTTTTTAATTTCTTTGGCTTTGGATATAATATGTTCATTACATTCCATTTGAAGCAATTTCTGTGTTTGGTTAGTTTTGGGAAGATTGTATCTCTCATACTCTCATGAGAGTAGAGAGCATTTTTTTCATTTTTTTTCTAGTTTCTTTGGCTATTAAGAGAAAATATATTCAGTACATTCCATTTGAAGCAATTTAGTGCTTGGTTAGTTTTGGGGAAGATTTATATCTTTCTTTGTACTCATGAGTCTGAGCATTTTTCTCATTTTTTTTCAATTTTTTTGGCCTGTTTGGATATAATATGTTCATTACATTCCATTTGAAGCAATTTCTAGGCTATTTGGTTGGTTTTTAGGGGAGATTTGCATCTACTCTATTCTCATGAGAGTATTATCATTTTTCTCATTTTTTGGCTGTTAGGAGAAAATATATTCATGACAATCCATTTGAAGCAATTTCTAAGTCGTTTGGTTGATTTTGGGAGATTTGCTACTCATTCTCATGAGAGTAAATATTTTTTATCATTTTTTCACTTTGGCTTTGGAGGGAATATATTCATTACATTCCATTGGAAGTAATTTGGGAGGGTTATTAGTTGGTTTTTAGGGGAGTTTTGCATTTGTACTCTATGTACTCTCATGAGAGTACAGCATTTTTCTCATTTTTTTTCTAATTTCGTTGGCCTGTTAGGAGAAAATATATTCATTACATTCCATTTGAAGAAATTTCTAGCTGTTTTGGTTGGTTTTAAGAGAGATTTGCATCTGTACTCTCATGAGAGTTCAAATTTTTTTATCAATTTTTGCACTTGGTTTGGCTTGTTTGGAGGGAATATGTTCGTTACATTCCATTGAAAGTAATTTGAGAGAATTGGTTAGTTTTAGGCATTTTGTATTATCTCAGACTCTGAGCATTTTTTTTTCATTTTCTAGTTTCTTTGGGTCGTTAGTGAAAGTATGTTCATTACATTCCATTTGAAGCAATTTCTAGTTTGGTTGGTTTTAGAGCAATTTTGCATATACTCTATTCTCATGAGTAGAAAGCATTTTCATTTTTTCCCACTTTTTCCTTGTTTGGAGGGAATATGTTCATTACATTCCATTTGAAATAATTTGGAGGCGATTGGTTAGTTTTAGAGAGATTTATCTCAGATTCTTTTGTAATCTCATGAGAGTACATATTTTTTTTATCATTTTTTTCACTTGGTTTGGCTTGTTTGGAGGGAATATGTTCATTATATTCCATTGGAAGCAATTTGGAGGCTATTTGGTTGGTTTTGTGGGGGAGATTTATATACTCTATACTCTCATGAGAGTACAATACATTTTCATTTTTTTTCCAGCTTTCTTATGCTATTTTAGAGGAAATATGTTTATTACATTCCATTATAAGTAATTTAGAGGTGGTTTGGTTGGTTTCTAGGAAAGATTTCATGTACTATATTCCTCATGAGAGTAATGAGCATTTTATTATTTTTCTAGTTTCTTTGGTCTTTGGATATAATATATTCACATTCCATTTGAGGTAATTTCTAGTCGCTTTGGTTGGTTTTAGGGGAGATTTTATTTCTCTTCTCATGAGAGTACAAATTTTTTATCATAGTTTTCACTTGGTTTGGCCTTGGAGGGAATATGTTCATTACATTATTGGAAGCAATTTGGGAGCTATTTGGTTGTTATTTTATATCTCCAGATTCTCATGAGTACAAAGCATTTTTCTCATTTTGAGAGCTTTTTGTTTGGAGGAAATATGTTCATTATATTCCATTATAAGCAATTTGGAGATTTTATTGGTTTTTTAGGAAGTTTTGCATCTATACTCTCTGTACTCTCATGAGAGTACATAGCATTTTTCTCATTTTTGGGCAATTTCTTTGACTTATTTGGAGGAAATATGTTCATTACATTCCATTATAAGCAATTTGGATATTATTTGGTTAATTTTTAGGGTAGATGCATCGCTCTGAAAGCATTTTTCTCATTTTGAGTAATTTTTGGCGGAGAAATATGTTCATTACATTCCATTATAAGTAATTTGAATTTTGGTTGGTCTTGAGAGTTTTATGTCATACTCATACACTCATGAGAGTACATAGCATTTTTCATTTTCAGTCTGTTTGGAAAATATGTTCATTACATTCCATTATAAGCAATTTGGAGGTTTTTTGGTTTTAGTTTTATGAGGTACAAGAGCATTTTCTCATTTTGAGCAATTTTTTGGTCTGTTTGGAGGAAATATGTTTATTGCATTCCATTATAAGTAATTTGGAGGCTGTTTGGTTGGTTTCTAAGGGAGTTTTGTATCCTCTCTCTACTCTCATGAGAGTGGCATTTTTCTATTTTTTTCACTTGGTTTGGCATTTGAGGGAATATGTTCATTACATTATATTACGAATAATTTGGGGGCTGATTGGTTAGTTTTTATATAAGTTTTGCATCTGTACTCTCTGTGCTCTCATAAGAGTACAAAGAATTTTCTCATTTATTCCCACTTTGTTTGGGCTGTTTGGAGGAAATATATTCACTACCTTATATTTGAATTAATTTGGAGGCTGATTGGTTGGTTTTAGAGGGTTTGGCATGTCTACTCTCTAGACTCCATTGTCCGATAATGTTCTCATTAATTAACTTTTATTTTGTATAATGTCGAAAAGGATAACTTCGAGATGCGACTACCATTAATATGTTCGATAATATCAAAGACATGGTTTTATGAAGTCATTCACATTTTAAAGAGGTTTTCATTTGCATCAATTTACTTCTGAATTCAAGACTTTGCCATCACGTTAATCCTTTCTTCGGGATATAGAGAAGCAACATTCTTTTCGGTCGCATTTCACCCCGATGAAGTTATAAGAATAGGGATCAAACAGAGGGAGAAGGTCTTATGAAATCCCATTGTTCACTGGACTATAAGAATAAACTTGAGAATTCATATCTCATTGCTATGCACACAATTTATGTATATATGTTTTTGCTTTCAAATCTTTTTTTATATATCAATTATAGGACATCAAAATTGATTGCCTGATGACATGAGATAAATTTGTTGAATATAACTAGTGAGGCCATACCTATTTCATATTTGATGGTATTACATCAAAGATTGACACAAAAGGCACGTACATGAGTGGCTTTGTCACTCTTCTTATGGTGCTTATATCTTCATTATATATTATTTGATGCATTGAAGTTAACTTATATAAATATTCATTGTAGATCTAGCGAGCACATAAGCATCATAAAGCCTCCATTTCCATCTACAAGTCAAGTATGTAATGGCCAAAAATAAAGTTTCTGATGCTTTCACTAGTTTGGGAGGACACCGTAACACATAATAATATCACTTAGTTCATATAAGAATATATTTATTTATACCGTAAGTCATCACATTTTCTTATCGTTTTAACAGGTCTACCTTTCATTCGAGACATATTAGAAGAGATGATCCTTGAATCATTGTCCCCTACCCAACATACAATCCTTGTTGATCCCGATAACAGTCCCATTCTAAGTCCACGAGTGCCCCCAATCCTACATATGTCTCTCCTCGATATTCTCTTCCAAGATTTCTAGCTTGCCCTCTGCCTACCCCCATGAAGGCTTATGGAGAGGATACTTGCGTTTCGGCCTTGGAATATTATGTCATCTTTTCAAGCAACAATGAGAGATAATGGATGGAATTGATTTGAGGGTAACCGCTATGAGGATTGCGCGAGGGCCTTAGCATCCCTAGCATGGGGAAGCTCCTGGAGGCACCACAGAATCTCTTGAGGAGCACACAAGACCTATGGAGGCTACCACAGTGAGCTTCCCGAGGCAACACAAGGGCTACCATGGAGACTTCCACTGGGAAGCCCATAGAGGCTACCGGAGGCCCAATGGTGGCTACCATGGGACTTCCTGTGGAGGCTTCCAGGGAGGGAGGCCACTGGGGAAGCTCAGGCTTCCACGCAAGAAGATGCTTCAAGCCTTTACTCACAAAGATTGAGCATGGTGTAAGGCAGATGAGGAAGAGGAAAGCTATATCTTCCCCTTCACACACACAGAAGTCACGGCAGAATAAATCCTCGGTAGCCTCTACTCTGATGATGAGCAAAAGAAGGTGTTACGCATTTCTTTTAATTTGACATAAAAGTAACTCGATTTCACTAAATTTTTTTGTGGAAAGATGCAATAATCAGAAGCTAAACCATGATCGCTATCGTGGTTGAGGAGCATGAGGTTTGCATCATCTCAGCAGATGGATCCTTAATTCATAGTTAATCTAGCTCTTCATCACTAACTTTTATCATCATTAATTTTCTTACAGCCAGCTGAGGCGCATCATGTTGTTGACTTCTCATCCAGAGATGTCCTACAAGATATGCGCTTATTGCCGTCGTCTCCCAAGAACAAGTAAGTCATTCTTCTTTCAACTCCTTCTTCATACATAAAATAACTTATTCGTTTAATTAAGCTCGCTTTCAAATATTTCTCACATGTAGGGGTGATACAGTATTCACAGCTGAGAATATCATTATTGCACGAGGGTAGATCGATGAGTTGCTGATAGATCAATATATGTCAGATGCACACCTCGATGCCTTCGCTTTACTGAGAAGTACTTTATGCGCAAGATGTCCCCTATTTATATGTTTCATGCTTGCACTATGTAAGTTACCCCATAGAAATGTGGTACTATAATTCAATCCTTGTTTATATAGATAAGCTAGAATTTATAAACTTTCTTCCCTTCTTAGAGTTATAAATATGGCCTACAGAAAGAAAGCAAAATGTTCATCCATCATGTCACTGTAGACAATGTATCAAGGGCTAAGCTACTCTTACTTCCAAAAGTGGGTCAGACTATTAAACTTAGGTATTTTATTAGTAATTAGTAAAATAATGTCATCAACTTTATAAGAGGAAATATAAGTGGGTCAGATTATTAAACTTAGGTATTTTATATTAATTGATTAATTAGTTATTTAAAAATAATGAATTAAATTGAATTTTTTGGGAGAGTGGTTGAATGCATCAAAAATAAGTTTTTTTTGGGAGATTGAGAAATAATAGAATTTTTATATAAACCATATCGATCGCTATAAGATTGATAACTTAGAGTTTTCAAATGTTAGTTTGAGAAATTGCTTAAAGATGAGCATATGAAAGAATATATGTAGACCACAATACTAAGAAACATCATAGCTACAATCGGAAATTTTTTTTTTAATTTCTATTAATCTTATTAATAATAGTAAGCTTATCAAATTTTGTAATGTCTACAAAAATCATTTCATAAATTGTGGAGTACTTAATAGAGTAAAATATAATTCAATATTAAAGTTAATGATACAGTAGAATGAACCTCTGATAGCTATGTAAGGCTATATAGAATAGACTCTTACAAAGAAGCATTTACAAGCACATTCAAGATAACATCATACATCATAACAACCAATTTCATAAACTATCGAAATTTAGTAATTGGAAATTGGACCATGGTGAATACCTATTTATTTTATTTTTAGGGAACCCCATATAGAATTTTATTGCCACAATAAAAGAATTACAAGGGCCTTAAAAGGATAAACTCAACAACTTTGCTTAAAGAGCTACAGACACCCTAGAGTAAATCCCTAGCTAAGTATAAAAACATATGAAAAAGGAAAAGAAAGAAAAGGTATAAATAGAGCAAAGGAGCATTGGCCATCACAGAAACTCTTGAGGATAAGAGAAGTCTATGTCTCCGGAGAGAAGGAACCAAAAATAACCGTAATCTACAAACATATGGAAGGAAGAGTTAGCTAAAATGCTTTGAAAGTAAAACATAATAATGAGAGATATAGAGAAATATATGTAGAAAGGCTCAGCTCACCACACCATTTTGGGTAAAACATGAGCATCCAAACTTCAAAGGAAGGGTTACATCAGATGCTACTGCCAAGGAATGGGTGAAATCATCCCACCATCATAGCCTGGAAACCTGGGGAAAACATTAGCCAATGGATGAAAATTGTGTGATCTTAAATACCGATACCAAAGCGCAACAAACACTATGGAAGATAAGTTACCACAAATTCAACTGATAAAGGGTTGACAGACTCCTTCCTAAGTTAATAAACATCAGACAATGCCAACATAAAACATAAATCATAGCCAGCAACACCCCAAACTAGAAAGCAACACCAATCAGAGTTACCTGCTTACTAAGGCACAACCACATACACATGGGAGAGAAGGCAACACAAACCCCAAACAGAGCCAACATAATATCAGAATGCACAATCCATAACAACAATACGAGGTAACCCCATAGTGAGGAAATCCCAAAAGGGCTACATGGATGATATCATCCACCATATTAATAACATGATACACCAATATATGTGCAATTTTAAAAGAACTAAGAATCGATTGAAATAAAGGATAATTCCATACAAAAAAAGGCACAACTAATTAGGTTAACCACATGGTAGTGAACATATCAAAGGTACAAGCGATCCACACATTAGAAGTTTGCCAAACAAGAGAACTAGAGAAACCATTCAAATAATAGCCAAAAAAAACCAAAAATTTGACCCGATTGAGGAGCGTAATCATTACATAATTGGTAAGAAGAGTCATGATATGAATAGTAGTGAAGGGCTCAGGGCCTAGTAGTACCTAGTGTATCAGCATTAACTTTCAGAGAAAGTCATCATGCACCTCTAACAAAGTCTTCCTAACCGAATCCCTTAGATGAGACTGTTGATGTGCCTGTTAAGTAAAAGAAAGTCATCATGGACTCTTTAAAGTCTTACATAAATGATTGTATTGATGTAATTATGATTGTAATCGACATTGTAGTGTGTGCAGTCGAAGAACACATAACTAAATGATATCATGCATTAAAATATTTTCCTATAATAATATTCATCATCCGCTTAGTGTACCCTTCAGCCGACTGACTGATTGTTGAGCTTGAGTTAAATTCCTATAGTAGAATATCGATAGATGATGACAAGATCATCATGCCATTTTCCATGCGCTCAAAAAATACCGGCATAATAGAGAAAGGTGTTGCAATGGGTGATGCAACCCATTCTCCACCACTCTTAGACTGTACTTTGGTTTCTGTAACAATAGAAATAGGATGGTTTCAAGTTTAAAATCAATATCTAAAATACTTAAAATTAAGAGCCAAATATGAAATTATTCTTGGCTTTCTTGGTTCTTTCCCAGTATCCCTTAAGCCTTGTGTTGAAAATACCATTTAGACGCCGCTTAACTGGATCTTTTAAATTGCCATTTCCTTTGTCTACTGTGGTTGACTTCCTCTTCTTAGTTTCACCGGAGGAGAATTCACATAATATGAGTCGACATCATCGATAGTTTTTTAAGGATCCAAGTATATACTCCTCATCTTATTACTATGCCCCGGTGCTTATTTGATAAGCATACCGACTGATGTGGTTCAAAATAATGTCTGCATTTCCATCTCGTCTTGCACATCTTTTAAGTTCCTATATGTACTATCAATGTAGATATTCCTCTTTGCTCTGGTAGACCATCGCATGAGAAGATACTTATCCGAATGCACAACATCTTCCGACTAAGAACTCAATATAACAAAGTAATCCCATCATTTTAAATTTTTACATGTACAAGTTACATCTTGGGTTGTCTCTAAAATGGACACCATGTTTTGGAAGCATATTTATTCTCTAAATTTTCTCACCAAATACTCCATGGGATTATCATCGACACATTTCGATAATCCTCCAACAATTATTCCTCAAAGATTATATAAAGTCTTTGTCATGTCTTATTTCATTGCTCCATTGTGTCCATGCTACACTTGAAGTCTTCATCATGTTCATTAGTACATGTGTATAACCTTCTCCAATCCTAAGAAACAATCTGTGATTGAACTTGTTGGTTTAGAGATTCTGTGACATACATTATTCGTGAACTCACTATGTTGCGTTGACAATATTCCTATGCAGAATGCAGTGGACCACTTGGATGTAATTTTATAAAGCTCAGACAGCCAAGCAAGATGATGCAAATTGCCTTCATCTAGCATGGCAGACCAAGCTTCCTCAAACTCTTCCTGTGAGTCACACTTGCTAATGCATGTATAGAATAACCCTTGTACTGTCTTGTTACTATTAAAGCAATGAACCTTGGAAGAAGCTTTCTTCGAAATATGCCATTGGCACAACCTATGATGAGTATGCGATAATACAATTTCAATAGCTCATGTCATAGCCTGATCTTGATCAATGAATATTGTTATAGGATGTCTGCCACTCATTAACTGGAGAAATGTTTGGAATAGCCATGTGAATGACTCAATTGTCTCTTCGGATAGAAAGGCTACTCCATATAACACATTTTGCCAGTGATGATTCACTCCAACTCCAAAAATCATGACATCCCTAAAACAATCATATTCTATCATTAACATGCCATTTCCCCAAAAAAAACTTACAAGCAATCATCATCGCCTTATACATCCCATGCAAACATCCCCGTTGCTTGCCTTTCCTTGAACAATAAATGTATTGTCACCATTCGAATCCTCAATCTTCTCTTCGATGAAATTTAAAAGCATCTTTTGTGAAGCCAATATTCTTCACGCCAACTTCCTCGCTTAGATAGTCAATGCATCGCCGCTTATGTCATTGTTTCAACACCGCCTTCTTATCGCTAATGCATCGGTGATCTAAGAAGATGTACGTCGAAGCTTTGCCAATGAATGGTTATGACTTTCTATATGTTTCTTTACCATCCAATTCCCATCCAAATCAATAGAAAATCTAATCATTACTGGACAACCACTTTGTTTCTATTTTCAGAATTTTCAGCGTTAAGACGCTGATTTCTTCGACGCTTTTGAACATAAAAAAATCCTTTAATTTCAATTTTGGAGTTTGGCCAATAACAAATATGATCCTTCCTAACCGAACTCATTCGATGTATAGTCATAGACGATACGCATTTTCAGTGAATAGTGGTCCCAAGGAGTTTCATATTTGGGTCATTAGACATCACGACTTCATCGACGCCATTTACCGATTCACCTACTTACCCACAAATATGTAACATGTAAAATAGCTCGAAATGAACATATTCTCTCCAAACAGCCAAAGAAAGTGGGAAAAATGTGAAAATGCTATGTACTCATGAGAGTATGATGCAAAACTCTCCTAAAACCAACCAATCCTCTAAGTTATTCCTAATGGAATAAAGCATATTTCCTCAAACATGCTAAAGAAATTAAGAAAAAAGTTCAAAATGCTTTTATACTCTCATGAAAGTACGAGAGCAGAGAAAGATGAAAACTCCCATAAAACCAACCAATCAACCTCCAAGTGATAATAATTTTAATTTATATTTTTTATTATTTACCTTAAATTTTGAATAAATTTTAAAGATATATATATATATATATATATATATATATATATATATATATATATATATATATATATATATATATAAACATACATATATATTTGTCTATGTGTATGGGCTAAGATTATTTCATCTTAATTATCTTGTCACTATTAATATTATATGCTAGAGAAAGAAATTATTTTCTAACATTATATAAAAATTGTGTACAATGCACAACTAAGGGGTTGTTTGGGCTCACTTTCTATTTTTATTTTTAATTTTTTTATTTTTTTTATTTTTGTTTTATGTTGAAACAAAAACATGTTTGATATTTTTTTATGAATTTTTTATTTTAAAAAATAAAAAATAAAAAATAAAAAATAAAATAATGAAATTAATTATTACTCTAAGGGGTAGCTTGGCATTACTTTGTATTTTTTATTTTTTAAATTTTAAACTAAAATAAAAATATGTTTGATATTTTCTTATTTTAACATAAATCAAAAAATATTTGGAGACAAATGATGATGATGGATGTTGAGTCATTAACCTACATATTTGTTATATCGTCAATCAATCAAATGCAATGGAATCGATGATCAATGAAAGTAATGTGCATAAATTAGATTTGAATCATCATCGAAACAACCCGAATAATACTCATTCATAAAAAAAAGTCACTAGAAAATGTAAAATCTATTTAACAAGAATTTTCATAGTTGATTCAATCACATAATAAAATCGATAAGTTATAAAATGCGACATCACGATTTAAGCAATATTATTTTGATCATCATCAATGCTACTTAAAAATGTCTACTTATAAAATAAACTACACCAATGCATTTGAAATGTTGAAAATGCCAAAAAAAGACACTCATTTGTAGGAGTTGCTAAACTTAAAATGTAAAATAACTACACGCATTGTTGCTAGAAAACCGCCATGGTAGTAAAAGTTTACTCTTTAGCTTTGTCATAATCTAGCACAGAGATGTTTGAAGAATTAATAAGATAATTTTACATGAAAAACCTCAAAAAGAGGGAAAACCATGGCCTCAAGAAAAATCTTCCACTATGTATGTTTCAGAGTACAAAATTTTCCATTAACAAGATTACATAATTATATGAGAAGGGTTGATAATGAGAATCCTGGGAATCAGAATAAAATGTATGACAAAGTTATAACAATGCTAGTAGTAGTAGATGATGAATAATGACAACGATGATGATGATGAAAGGGTGGTCGACGCGGGCCACGGCGAGTGGTTGGACGGTGCGGCAATGAACCGTGATGGTAATATGCGGGCGACCGACGGATGGGATGATACGATGGTGGTGACCGCGAGATGATAGATGGTCGGTGGCGGTGACCGCCGACGGTATAGGTGACCGGTGATGGTGATGGCGATGGTGGCGGCCGACGGCGGTGGTTAGCGTCGATGGGGTGGTCGAATCGCCGAGTGGTATGATTGGAGAATTTTAAGTTTAGAGCTCTCTCCTCTTTTGCTTGGTCTCCCTCATGTGAAGAATGAGTGGCTATTTATAAATTCAAGGAGTGTCGTTTCTGTAAATACATGCAAAATCCGAACCACTCCTCCATCGGATAGCTCAAAATGATTCCTTGATCATCTGATGTATTTTGTATATTTGAATGCTCAAATGAAGTAAATTATGAGATCTTGGCTTGTTAGATCCTCCAAGACGCCGATTTGACTATAAACACTCCATGTTTAAGAGTCGATTGATAATAAACGCTGATCCGGGTTAGTCTTGATTCGTAATCGATTGCTGACATCAAGATTCGTGCTTACTAGTAGAATTTTAAGTATCATATCGCATATTTAAATTATATGAGAAAGATAAAATTTATGAAAAGATATAAATATATTTTAAATAATAATTCTGATGAAATAAGTTAAATTATAATTATTATTAAATAATCAAGTTAAATTTAATTAGAATCAATCAAAATCTAATATTTAAATTCAAATTTATATTATATATATAAACATACATGATATATTAAAATTAATCTATTATTATCCTACATTCAAGATAAATCTTATTAGATTAAATTAATTAAAAATAATAATATTATATAATATAATTTTAAAAATTAAAAAAATCAAATCCAAATTCTTAAAAACCTAAAAAGTATGACCATATGTTTTAAAAATAAAGGAAAATAGGCTTTACATGTTTTTAATATTTTTGACAATAAAAAACAAATTTTTTTAAAAATAGAAAGATAAAAATAATAAAATAAATAAACATACATATTTTTTTATTTTTATTTTTCTATTTTTAAAATTAAAACAAAAATAGAAAATAAAATTGATGCTTAATTTAAGAGAAGTACAGACATGATTTTATAAGAAAATTTTTTAAATGAAAATTCATAAAGCGTTCAAAGGAATTGTGACACTATTTAAAGAATTATGAAGCAATGGAATATTTTCACTAAGAAAAGGTGTTTATCTCCATAATTAGATAAAGCACTAACATAATATAGTGAATATAAACTATAAAAAATATTTCATTTTTGATAATATAAAAGCTTTATTATGTCTAAATTTTATTAAATGATGACAAGTGATTGATTTAATTGTTCTCTCAAAGTTCAATAGTTTGTATTAGTTGATAGTTGAGAGGTATCAATGGTTAAATTAAGATTGTTAGTCAATTCAATCTTTCTCCTAATAGGATGGAAGATAAGATAAATGGGAAAACTAACATTACTCATTTGAGATTGTTGTGATCAAATATTAATTGCCAGTAGGTTTTAAGCCACAGCCGATTTTTATCTTTCCCCTTTGCCTTTGACTTTGGCTTAAAACATACCGACAACAAATATTTGATTCCATCAATGACAAATGAGTAATGCTAGTTTTTACATTTGTTTTATCATCCTATCGAGAAAGATTGATTTTACTAACAATCTTCATTTAATCATTGATATTACTCCTCAACTATCACTATGGTATTTATTTTCGATGTATATTGGGACACCATGCGATATGAGGTGTACTTATTGAGATGACCGTACAACAAGAAATGGTGCACTATCTCGAAAGATAGAAATCACCACCACATAATAGACCTAATCACCTAACAAGGACTCCTAAGGCATGATGGGTCTTCGAATCTACTAGAGATTTTTTCCCTACTTTACATGAATGAATAAAGTAGGGTTTATAGTAAACTGGGTTCTAAAGTTCCCTACGGGGGCAAGCCCCCATAGTTAATTACATCATGATGGTGAATTCCTTAAGGATACTCGATTAAATTATGCAATTATTGTCTCCAAAGATTTCAAAGATAGACTATCAATAAATTGGTTATACTTGGAAAATCATTCTGGTAGATCAAAAGGAGAGACTTATTATCAAGTCAAAGAGATGACTAGGGAACACTCATAATACTAGAAACTTAGTAAGCATTCCAACCTATCCTACTTGGTCTTTATATGTTTGAAATTGAGGAGAATTATATGTTTGAGTTGAATTTTATTAAAATGCTAGAGCTTATAATCCCATAATATAAGGTTATGGAAATGCCTAAGAGGTGTGGATTTATGCTTGTGAAGAAAATAGCAACCTCAGATTCTAAATCTAGGGAGCTTTAGCAAGGGCCAAAACACATCCTAAATCTAGCAAAGATGGGTATATGGTTTACCTCTACAAGAGATGGTAAACCACCATGCTTGACTTATAACCGCCTAGAGTAGCTAACTCCTCCTATGCTTTAAAGCTATGTAAACAAGTAATATGATTTTGCAAGATAGTTGGGTTATTATTACTTAGAAAGAAACTAAAGTTTTTAAACCCACTCCCTAAGAGAGTAGAGCATGAGTGGTATGAACAATGACTTAGTATAATACTAATCTTTTCAATTTTTATTTAATTTTTGGACTCTTTATTTTGATAAAGGCCATAGGATTTTTATATGTCTAAATGCATGATAAAATGAGGTTATTGACTAAATCAGAGAGAAAGAGGTATTCTCCACCACAGAGGAGACCCTCAAAGGTCAAGTCTTCATTTATCGCAAGGATGAAAACCCTCTAAAAAAGTGAAATAATATGGATGCATGGTATTAAGCATACAACATTCAGCTAAGGGGTTGCTAAATCTTTTCATTATCTTGATTTAATGCCTAGGCTTTATGTGAGGTTATAAATTGCTTAGCAAATTTAATTATGATTTGTAGTTGTGGTAGAAAGTTTATTTTTCCCTAAGAGTCTAATCGGATCCAGGCCACACAATAAATCACCATATAAGCAAGAAACTAAGAAAAGGCATGCTATTTCTTTGCACAATTATAAACAAAATATCAAATAATTTATAAATCTAACGTAAAAGAATAAAAGGTATGTCGTTTGCACCATACAACCCTAAAAAAGAAAATGGTAGTGAGCTCTACTCTTATACAACCCGATATAAAAAAAAAATTACAAATTATACAAATGAATAAATTCTATGGAGGTCTTCTTATCTTCATTCTTCATGCCTCCTTCATTTCTTCATTTGGATTTGCTTACTTCAAAAGCATCAAGGCCTCCCAGCAAAGCCTTTTTAGCTCATCTTAATCACCCATAACACTAATCCTAATTCATAATATAAAATTACATAAAAAATAAGAAAAGTAAATCTAACTACACCTGCAAGACAAGTATTAGCTAAACACATCATACAACCCAAGTAATTATATGAATGATTTTGACTTAGCACCCTGCACATGGGTAACCAAGCCTACCTAGCTTAATTTGGGTTATACTTAGGGGTTAAGCAACCTGTAAAAGAGAGCATTTATAATTATTTTAAGCACCCCTTATGCATAATCCCCTATAGAAAATATGATTAGGCTAATCACGGCCTAACATCTAGTCTATGGAGCATACACCCTAACATCCAGTCTAAAATGATACATCATAAAATAAGACATTCATTACACCATGCACCACCTTAACATAAAGCTAAAAGTGGTGACTTAATTCTAAAGTGTGTGTATTAAGACTTGTGTGGTATACCTTAAGCTTTGTTGTAATTTTCTAAGTATGAAAGGATTTAATTATAAAGGATGGTTTCACTTTAAGTGACTTAATTAATTTGTAAGTTTTACTTATTATTTTCTTTTGTTACATTTAGTTTACACTTAGCATTATAAAGAGAAAGAAAGAGAGGATTACTCTCTTTTATCCCTACTTTAAGCCACATCTAAAGTATATTATTTAATCAATTCTCTTTAATAAATGACTTATTACATATTTAAATTAATCATAGGTTTAAGATCACTATAAATAATCTCATTCAATAAGAAAGACATTTTAAGATTAATTGGAGTTAATTACTATCACATAACACATGTCTATTCATTTCTTTCCATCATATGTAGCATGTGTATGACAATGTCCAAATATATCTATCTATACATGCAATATTGTTGGCACACTTAAATGATGAATATAAACATATACATTTAAAGTTTATATTTTGCTTTTTGATTGAATTATTTTATCATATTAATTTAAAGCTCTATCTAGATTCTTATGCAAAAATACATAAGAATGAAGTTAAACAGGTACGTGTCATTGTTAACCAGGGAAGTGAGGTAATCAAATGACCTCCTTGGGCTAAAAGTATTCTCGAATGTCGACAAATACCATTTGATTCAAACACATGTATGTTTGCATACATGAATGTAAGAAAGAGAGCTTTTGATCGCATGATTAATTAATTCTACCATTTAAACAATTGAAAATGCATGTGTTTTGGTGAAAAAGAGAGGGGATTTTGACTCCATAATTAAGTACACACACATGTATGAGAGACATAAGCTAGTACATACCATTGTTAACCAAGAAAGTGAGGTAATCAAATGACCTCTTTGGGGCTACTTAAATCCTTGTATTCCCGGGATGTCCAGACTAAATATTTGCTTTTCTCAAATGTATATGAATGTATGCATAACTAAAGAGAGAAAACCATACAGAAGTTGTATATTTGATTGAAAAGATTTATATACATCGAGTAAAGTCTTATTTAAATTCTAATATTGAAATATGTAAGAATGAAATCAAATGGAGTGCATGTCATTGTTAAACCAGGGAATTGAGGTAATCAAATGACCTCCTTGGGACTAGCTAAAGCCTTTATTCCTAGGTTGTCCGACTAAATACCCATTAACATTATTACTTACATAAATCAATATATGAATGAAAGAAAAGAACTTTACTTCATACACTAAATCTATAATCATTTGCATTTCTTATGTATTTATAACTAGTATTTATAGCATATGTAATCACTTGTTTATAAGATTTGAAAAATTGTTTTGAATTTAATAGTGATAATAACCACACATATATTATTTTAAATCAACACATGCAAGCTTGACATAAAAGAAATCATCTATGTTTAATTAATTTTTGAAGAAATGAATGCTTGATTCAAGTGGCATATAATATTTTTATATGATTGGAAAGAAACAAAGAGGCACAAGCATGTAATTTCATTCAATCCATAATTCATAAGGACGATCATATTAAATAAGCTTATTTAAAATAAACCAAAGCTTAATGTCACTTTTAATTTTATTTTTTAACTTGATTTAAGGGATGTGAGAAAGATTTGCTAATCCTAGTCCCATTCCCCATTTGTGTGAGTTAATTTGATTTAATAAGAAGCAATTAGATTGATTTTATGGATTGACTAAATTAAGCATTGATTAAATCAATTAATTAAACCCTTACCTATGTTATCTTAAGGTAATTGATTAAATGATTAAGATATAATGCAATAAGTAAATAAATTGAAAACTAAATAACAATGCTTCTATGGAGTGAAAGGGGCCTAATGCAATTAGCTCAACCATTTATTAATTAAGCTTAAGGAACTATTTTAATTACTTTCATGATTTTCTCACACATGTGAGCTAATCATAATTTCATTAAGCCTCTTTAGGTTATTGAACACTTAAAGCTCTACCCAAGATGAATTAAGGGAAATCAAATTTAATTATATTTTTAGTTCAATTAATTAAATCATGAATCCATTAATTCAACTCTCTTTAATTAATTTTCAAAGTTAATATATATTTTTTTGAAATGAGATGGGCATAAGGTAAAAAGGGGAAAGAGGTCCCAATCTAATTCTATAAGCCATCCACTTGTTCAAGCATAATTTTATGTGATTTTAAATTTAACTTAGCTAATTAAGTTATTAATTAGTTAATTAATCATTAATGAGCACTTTGGTTGAAAAGAGAAGAAAAATTAGAGAAAAGGATTAGGAGGGAGGATCCAATATACTTTCCTAAGTCTCCTTACCATTCAACAGTGATTAGAGAGTCTAGATAATCAATTAATTATTATCTATATGCTTAATTACCCCTTAATGAAGCTAAGAAGGTAATTAGGACTCAATTAATCAATCCTCCTAATTTAACAAGTAATAAAATCCCAGAAAATTAGATGAGGCAGAGGTCATCCTCTCAAATATTCTCAAAATTTTAGGATCAATTACTTGAGAGATTAGAGAGTAATTAAGCTAATTAAGTTTTTAATTAAACTCTAATTAAGCTCTATTTATTATTCAAAACCAATTGAAAATATTTTTATCAAATTCTCCTCTAAAATACCTTTAAAATGAGTCATTATTTGTATTTTTAGATTTTTCTATAATTAGTTATAAATTATGGAAGTTTTAGCCTTAAAATTAAATTAATAAACCTTAATTAAACCTAATCCTGCCAGCCATGTGGCACGACTTCACTTTTCACATGGCACGGATTGGTTATTTAAGTTGTTACATCGCGTTAAGTCGGTGCAGACACATTGATCTTCTATTCGATCTCGAATAGGATGGTGAGGATCGAACCCGTGGTGTAAAGGGGAGAAATGAGTGAGGTCTAGCATGATCTGATCCCATCCATTCCAATCATGCGGAACGGATGGCCCGTGATCCTTCTTCCTATGACCGGCGAATGACAGAGCCCGTCAACCATGGATCACTCAATCCGAGCTCACCCGAGCTCAGATCCACTCCAAACTCAACCCACACCTTCGTGCGAAGGATCCAGAAGGATCCAACAGCTAGGATGAGCTCAAATGCAAATCTCCTTCATAAAGGACCAACCAATTTTTTCTATATCTACAGTTTAGGGAATTACCTCACCTAAGCTCAAGATGGGAGGTAGCTTCGTCTAGAGATGAGGCCCTGTTGAGAAGCAATCGCAATTCCACGGGTTCAGGCTGATTAAGAATGGAGGTTTGGAGTTTTGGTCTTGATCAAACTCTTTGCTCTGGATTGGAAGCTTAGGAAACGAATTGGGTAGCATAGGTATGGAGATGGTGAGAATGAGCAATTGAAGTTTAATTGAGAGAGTTTAGATCAAAGATAGCCTCCCCTATTTTGGTTCCATACAGAAGAGGAAATGCCAAGGATGCTTGGGATTGCTCTAAAACTCACAAGGAAGCTCTTGGTGTTAAGAAGCTTGCATGAAGTAAATTCATTTCATTTTGTTCAATTGAGGGGTATACCCATTGATGTGTGAGTTGGATGAACAGGATGATTTCCCATCTACCAGCTGCCAGCCACCATCAGAGCATTGGAGGTGTCTCAATCGAGTCCACGATTGGGTTGGAGGAGTCATGGGAGGTGGCTTAAGGCTTGATCTTGGCTAAATTGGTTTACTTGATCCCTTGGTGCTGCCATGGGAGGTGAGTTGGCTCACCTCCCTTGGTCCATGGCCCCTAGCATGGATTAGGTGGCCTAGGGTAGGTGCACCCTCATTTGGAAGTTGGATGGCCAAGGTGATGGGAGAGTAGACTTTGCCATTTATGGGTGTAATCCTATATGAAGAGGGCTTAACCAATGGATTATGGCTTGGATGGGGACCACTTGACTTCAAACTTTGGGCTAACCTAGGGTGGTTTGAGTTTGGTCACCATCAAAGTCTCATGGGTTGGTTTTATGGGTTTTAGCTTCATTTGGTCAAATGGGTTCACATGGGTTCATGTTGGGTTGGGTTGACCAATTGGTCAAATTGGGTCAAACCAAGGCTTGGGTTGGGTTAAGTGGTTTCAATCAAATTGGCCTAGGTTTGATTTTGGCTCACTTGGATTCGAATATGTCAAATGGGCTAAGTTGACCAATTTGACCAAATTAGGTTAGGTTAGGTGTTGGTTCATGTTCAATTGGTCAATTGAAAATGTTTGTAGGCTTTGGTTTGAATCAATTTGGATTTAATTTAGATTTTGGCCAATTTAACCCTTTAGGTCAATTTTTGGGTCAAGTTGACCAATTGGTCAAATTGGACATAATATGGCTTTGTTCAAGTTCAATAATTTGGAATAAACTTCCATTGGTTGCAATCAATTTGGGATCATGATTTGACCCATTTTGACCTTTTAGGCCAATTTGGGTTAACTTGGGTCAAATGGCCAATTGGACTTGGTTTGGCTCAATTGAGAGTTTAGTCATGTTCAATCATTGATCATGAGTTGGTTTGAATCAATGGTTTCAATTAATTTGGTGTATGGTAGGTTTTAGTTTAGGTTTCATTTGTACTAAAGGTTGACTTGGTTTGACCCCCAATGTGGTTGATCATCCTAGGGTGATTATTGATCATGATATGAGGCTTAGATGGGCCTGGTCTAATCCAATGTGGGTTGGATTAGAACTTGGCTAAAAAAAATCCTTCAGGCCACTTTAGGTTACGTGGACCTAAATGGGTCAATTAGTTTGATTTTGATTTGATTCAAGTTTAACTTATATATGAGCTATGATTGAAATATAAATCCAACTATAATCAATTTGGAGTCTAATGGATTTTCGTTTGAAGTTTTCAAGCTAAAAGGGCTAACTTGGGCTTGAGGGTTGACTTGAGTTTGGTTTGATAATTAAAGATTTTATTTATATTTGGGTAAATGATTGAAGGAATGATTGATTCAAGAGAAAATCCATTGCTTTTGGCTTGATTTGGATAGGATTTGGCCAAGTACAAGGAAATGGCTTAAAAGGCTTAAATTGGGTTTTGGTTTGATTTTGGACTTGGTTTTGGTCATGTGAATTTATATTTCATTTATATTTGGAAATATAAATGAAGATATAAATGATTCATGAGAAAATCACTTGAGTTTGGAGTGATTTGGGAGCAAATTTGATCACGCTTAAGGATGTAGGTTAAAATGGATAAGAAGGAAACCAATTTAGTTTGATTTATTTTTGGTCATTAGAGGGTGACTTCATTTATATTTATGAATATAAATGAAGGAGTAATTGGGATATAAAGAAACCAATTGATTTTTGATTTATGAGATTTGGCCAAGTTCATGGAGGTAGGTCCATATAGCTTAAGAAGGGTTTTGATTAGATTTGGATTTAGATTTATTTAGTTTTGGTTATTTGAGTTTATATCTCATTTATATTTGTAAATATAAATGAAGATATAAATGATTTATGAAGAGATCAATAAATTTTGGATTGAATTGGGTGGAGATTTGGCTAAGTTTATGGAATTTAACCATAAGGCTTTAAGGGGTTTTATTTTGGATTTGATTATGGATTCTAATCCTTTGGTTTAGAATTTGGATTTGGATTTAGTAAATGATTGAGGGATTGAATTGATCTTAGAGAAAGTCAATTGAATTTGGATTGATTTGAATTTGGCTACAAAAAGTCCATAAGATGAAATCAAGGGGCCTATGAAGAATTTTAATTTTGGATTTGATTATGGGTTTCAATCATTTGGTTTGGAATTTGGATTTGGATTTGATAAATGAGTTGAATTTAAGTTTTGGTTTGAGAAGGTATTTGGGTTTAGGCCATAGGGATGGACAAGTCTCCGTAAATCCTTAAGAACAACCTCATCCCTATGGCTAATCCTTCTAAGTCTGCTTAGGTTTAAGTGTTCACATAATCCTGAAGTGTCTTAGGACCTGGAGCTCTTAGTGTCTATAAGATTCCTAGATCTATGATAAAGAAGTTGAGAACTCACTCCAAAAGTGAGGTCAATCACTAAAACTAATTTCTATTGATCTAGTTCACTATGAGAGAACGATTAAACTACTCACTTAGCATCATTTAATAAAACTCAAACATTTTAAGGCTTTTAAATTATGGCAAAATAAAATATTTTCTACTTTATATTTACTATATTATGTTAACACTTTATCTAATTATGGATATAAACTCCTTTTATACTTTTTATTTATAATAGTGAAATTATATCAATTGGTATAGCTTCATAATTTTAATTGTGAGTGATTAATTATGAAGTTTGTAGTTTAAACTCATGGCTTTGAAATAACCATATTCTTTAACAAAAGTGTCACATGTCTTTTCATGGTTTTATGATTATTTTATTTATAAATTTTCTTGTTAAAATCATATTTATCTTAACTTAGTTGCATGTGCACATAATTTTATATAATATTAGATAAATTTTTTTCTCTAAAAAATAATACAATACTAATTCCAACAAGATAAGATTAAATAATCTCTTATACACAAATATGTATATATATTATAATTTAAGAGTACATGATAAAAGATAAATTAATGTTGTATGTAAAAAATCTAAGGCAAAAAAATGTTTGAAAAGATTCCACAATTTATCATATATTGCAATATATATATATATATATATATATATATATTAAAATAAAGAATGTATTATTATAATGTACTTAGTATGAATTTATAAAGATATCTTCCATCATTCAAATAAAATCTTGAGATGCTTAAATTCTTATTACAATAGTTGGCAATCTTCAATCTCCTTTATATATTAGATGACAATAAGATGAACATCGATGTGATATTTTCATCAAATATCATGTATCAATCATTATCAAGCATTAAGCAATGATAGGAACTCCATTTAGTTATTTTTCTTTTAAGAGAGGAGAACAATTATCAAGAAGACACATTATGTGTTGAGGTTGATAAACATTAAAATTTGGTAGGTTTTAGTGATAACTAAATGTCAATCATCGATTGATGGATTATATTTAATGGTGACAAAGTTTAATTTTGTTAGAGAATCTTGCTAGCTAGTGAGTTTATTAATCTACCCATCCTAGTTATTTTAGGTGATTTAGTGTTTTTTGTGGTTTACTTGGGCTACACCTAAGTAGGCTACTAGTTTAATTAAGGTAAACATAAGTGACGCTAATGTTTATCTTATAGTTGCAACTCTAATAGTTGAGCATTAATGATTAGTTTACCTTAGCCTATAAATACCTAGTGGTTTTACCTTAAATATTTTTAAGTTAATTAATGTATTGTTTATATTTTGTTTTAGCCTCTTTTATTTTAGTCTGACTAAACCTTACATTATTCTAGTTTCCTTTATATAGTTTAATGAGTCCTCTATGCTTTTTGACTTTAGTCTATTCTAGTGGTATATAGGTGGTGTATTAATATGCCACAATTCATTATAATTGGCTATATATTGATTAGTGGCCTAGTGTAAGTAGTCTTAACACACACTAAGTTGACTAATGACCTTTAACTTTGTTAAATATCTTAGGGCACTATGATATGACACTTATTATAGAGTGGAGTCTCTACATTATGAGATCAATAACATTAAAATGACATGATTCACCTTGGCGAGCTACTAAATTTCTTATCATCTTTTAATAAAATCTATAATATCTTAAGTATTAGCTTCATGGAAAGAGTTTCTCCTACTCTATTAGCACCATATATAATTAAATAGGGCAATTACATACATAGCACTCAAAACTAGCACCCTCTTTAATTTTTTAAATTTTCACCCAAATATCAAAAGCATATTAGAACTTTAACTTTTATTTATTTATTTATTTATTTATTTTTGCTTTTATCAAATTTTCATTAATTTTATTATGGCATGCATAAATACATGGATTTCATTGTCTAAAAATATCATGTTTGCTAATTCTATAAATACATAAATTTTAATCAGTTTCTATTTACGTAATTATCCCAATTAAGTTTTAATGCTTAGATGCCGGATATATAAATATATAATAATTGTGTGATATGTGTGTAAATCTGCAAATTGCCAATTAACAATTGATGGCCCAAATGACCTGAATATGCGTTGAAAATGACCATATTCACTTGACTGAATATGGTACACTATGATAGGCATAACTGCACATACAATAGCCATTAAATGATTCAGTGAATGATATTACTCTTCCCAACTGTCAAAAATAGCCTGTATAGCCTTTCTGCGTGCATCCCAAGCTTTCAAATAAGAAACCCTAACGTTAAATTTTGATTCCGTATGGCCAATAATTTCCCTGGGCTTTAAATCCAACTGATATCTACTCACAGGCTAGATTAAGTAGCTGATAAACTGTAAGGTGCACTGTTTGTGTCCATTACTCAATATCGAATGAGTACATGTGTGTGGGGCAACTATACTAGATATCCACCAGGCACCACCCAGCCTCTTGCTTGCATGAGCATGTAAATGCCACATGCACGGCCTACTGGGATGACTTTTATGTACAGTAAACCTCACCTTGTTGGAGTCACATGTTACATACTCAACATTATTTGTGATGGACCAACTTTAAATAGTAAATTTAAGCTGTCTTTTATCATGGAAACACATCCTCTCAATTAAGTCAGCTGGAATAAAATTCTCTTCCAAAAAGATAGAATGTTCTGAGAGGTCATCAAAATTCAATTGTTCATCTCATTCTTATGCTATCTGGCAGGCTTGAATATAGTCATTGCTACTGAACATGTGTTCATTAGCAGAGTAATCTCTTAACAAATGACTACTCCCATAATCTGCACATTGATCTTCTCCAATATCACCCTCACTATCAACTATGTTAGAACTCGTTGCATTAGACATTGTTTCGTAGCCCTCATCTTCAATCGGTAACGGTGCTACTTGGTCACCATGGTATTCACCCCTACTAGCAGAAGTTGAGGCAATATGATGAACACTAGTAGGAGATGTAACATCTCTCAATAGTGATGTAAAAGTAGTGTATATGATTAAATTGAAAAAGATTAATTAAATTATGACTTCGATGTACATACCTACGAAACCTTTCATTGAGGTCGATCTAATATGATTCTTGTAAAAGTATAATCGTAAGCCGCTTGGATGAACTTCAACTCCAATGAAATAATGAACTTCTCTATCCTCTGTTCGTACCAACTCAACTTCAACATATACAATCAGAGGTTGTATACTTCTGCATTATTGACGGACTCACATACTTAATCATCATTTATTGGAGAAGCATTGAAACCGCACCAACAGGAAATCTACAAATGAGATTAACTCTAAAATGCGTGGGATCAATTTTTAGTGATATCATGATTCGATTCTGTAAGCTTGCAAAATCAGTCCGACATGAAACTTGTATAGGACGATTTTTTTCACCAATGTACGTAGGGAAGAAGCCCTCACGAACACTGAGTTGGCCAACATAATATAATACCAAACAAATTGTGTCCAAACTCATTTTTGAATCTAAAAATGTGTATTGGAGACACAAAAGCTGAATATCACACCTATTTAAATCAATCAGATTCATAAGATTGTATGGATCACTGCCTATATGTCTAATATCACTTAACCTTAATAAAAATGACTCAAACAATCTAAAAAAAATTGATCAACATAAATTTTTTTCTCCCCATACACGTACATATAAAAAAATTTTAATTATGAGTTATAATATGCATGAACGTATATAACATACCTAACATGAGCCTAGAGCTACATAAACAATCTACATTATGAGGTTTTATCAAATTATCAATAATTTGCAATTCAACACTACCAAGGTCAATATCAATATATCAATATCTCTTTTACTGACATGATCCATAATGAAGTGTTGAATAAGAATTTATTCCAAAAATATGCATATAACAATCCAGTTACAGGAGGAGGACCAACCCATAGCCAGAAGATATAACCATCCAGTTACATCCAACCTCAAACTCATCCAAAACATAAACAAAGTAAGGGTAAAGAGCAACAGAGAAATAGTTCTCTAAACAACAACAAAGCATCAAATAGCCCTCAGGGGCACCCAACCCATCATAGCGGCAACAGCAATAACCACAAAAGCATGGTTGCCAAAAATCATTATACGATGAATAATCCTCAACCAAGAACCCCACAGATAAATATATTATTTAAAACACACAATAATCAAAATGAGCACATAAACATAAACATACAATAAAACACACATAAATGAGCACATAAACATACATTATTTAAAACAAACATCATTTCAAATAGCACACAAAATGAGCACACAAACATTATTTAAAACATTCAAATAAATGAGCACACAAACACCATTTCAAATAGCTTCAAAATGAGCACATAAACATACAATAAATATAATATTTAAAACACACATAAATTTATTTAAAATATACATAAAGCACACATAAATACATATAATTTATTTAAAACACACACGTAAATTTAAACGAATATAATCAACATTTATTGGAAATATTTACTTTTCCCTAAAATATCAAATCCAACAACACATACCTAAACCCTAAAACTAACTAATCACATGAACTAAGTAATCACATGTTAAAACACAAATAATCAACACGTGAATGATTTTTCTTAAAAAAAGAAGTTTGAAAAAAATACCTTCAACATGCCATTGAAATAACCTAAATCCACTCAAAAAGGCCAACAATGTCCGTCGGCTCGAAGGGAAGGTCAGGTTCGCCGGCAATGGAAGCGGCGACATGGATGGTGAGATCGACAGGCGCGGGGTATCTGCACGGAAAGGAGATGGGACTTGGGGACGGTTTAAAAAAAGCTAGTCACGCTCAGCGACAAGCTAATGTGGAATCCACGTCGCAATCTCTTCAACGGCGACCGGCGTGAAAATCCATCGCGATGCTGTCGCCTGCTAAACGAGGCATTTAGTTTTAAATTTTTTTTTATTGCTCATTAATTAAAGTTTAAAATAGCCCTAAATTAAAACCATATATATATATATATATATACTTAAATTCATTATTTT
>CM038221.1:115077153-115245769 GCA_021442155.1 Cymbidium sinense
AAGAAAATTCTTAACTCCACATTAAAAAATTATTTTATGTATTAGAAAAAAATTTAAGAAATTAAAGTCCTACTAGGAATTACAAGTATGCTTGGATCTATGCCTACATTTATTTGTGAATTTTATTAAAATGTTACTTGAAAAATTCAAACAAAATTTAAGATAATTGACATAGAAATTTAAAAACATCTTAAAACAAAAAACTAATTTTTGCAAAAGTTACACACACCGAATTCAAATATAATTTAATTTATAAAAATAACTTTTTTTACCAATCTTTTAGATCATTAATTGTGTTTTAGCATATGAGATTGTTAGAGTTCAAATGGAGTAAATAAGGTGTTTTCATAATTTGACTTTCAAGAATTATAAAATGATAATTTTGAATTATCTACCTGTTTTTAATTTTATGTGCATTTTTGTTAGGATTTTGTAATTAGTAATTATCAAACCCTAATTGCTACATGACACTTTATTCTATCTAATGATACATATGATTGGATCATTGGAGCTTAATGACTAATTATCATTTAATTTTTCTGTGTTTATAATCGAAATAAATATCTCAATGAGATGTATATTTTATCAGACTATACTCAAATCAATGATATTGTATGAATCTAAATGTTACACTATAAAAATATTGATATTTAAGTTAAGTGTGTCATAAATGAAATTTCCAAGAAATTTATATTATAGAATTAGAAATTATTAATTAATGAATGATTTTGTTAGCTAAAAAGTTTGATTGAAATAATGAGATAATTATGATATGCCGTATTTTATTAATAAATTTAGTATTAATCTAGATATAACAGTCGGCACTACTAATTTCATTTCTATATAAGATATAAAGTAGAAGGACATTGCACCTAATTAAATACCAAATAATGGGGTCTCAAAACATGCAACCCACAACACACAGATCTCTCTCTCTCTCTCTCTCTCTCTCTCTCTCTCTCTCTCTCTCTCTCTCTCTCTCTCTCTCTCTCTCTGAGAAGGATTGTCATACGTGGCAGTGATTGAACTCTAGCAACTGAAATAAACAAACACAATTCCACACAGGTGTACTGGACGGATACAGACGACCTAACTGCTATCTGCGTGCATCAGGCTGCATCAATAAGCGAAAAAAAATTTTAATAATTTTTCAACGAGGAAATTCAAATGAAAAATAATTTTAAATTTATTTTATAAGAATATATTATAAGAAATAAGTAATCTTTTTTAATTAAAATTTTAATAAGATATTTTTAAAAATAATAATAATAAAATAACTGTGGTAATTTTTGACCAAATTTTCTTTCGGTAGAGAAGGAAAATATTTAGCAATAATTAAGTTTTATTATTATTATTATTTCTAGGAAGATTTATATATATACCACACAATTCTTATATATTTACATATCTAATACCTAAAATTAGATATTTATATATCTAATACTTTTCTATGCTTAAAAAGGTGCATTTCACTTTTTAAAAGTGAATTAAGTGATATTTTTGATGTGATATTGAAGATTAGGGTGTTATATATATATATATGTAAAAATTGAAATTTAAGTGTTAGATATAGAAATACATAAAAATTGTGTGGTATATATCTAAATCCCCCTTTGTTCTAACAAGAGGATTCACATTAATTTACCATACCTTTCTTTAAAATTAAGAATATTTATTTACATAGCACATAATTTATATGAATTTATAAATATAATATCTAAATTTTAATATTTATAAATATAATACTTTCTTATATTTAAAAAAGTGCATTTCACTTTTAAAAAAATTATGATAATATTATTTTTCTATTTGATATTAAAGACATAGGTGTTATATATATATATATATATATATATATATATATATATATATATTAAAATTAAGATGTAAAATATGTAAATATATAAGAATCTTGTGCTATGTATGTAAATTCCCCCAAAAAATTATTGTGTCCCATTTTTTTTAAATGGACAATAATAAAAATTTAAAGAAATAAAATCTTCACATTATTTAATTAATTATTTTTTAAAAATTAAAAAAATATTTTTTTAAAGTTTATAATATATTTAAAAATTATTAAATTTATTTTCATAAAATTTTGCTTAAAAATTTTTAATTTAAAATTTCTTTTTCATTTATTACTTGAATCCATTAGTCAGCCCATGCAAATCAATCATCAAGAGAGAAGTAAATAATAAAGAAACTAATCTAAAAACTTGACAGGTTAAGATAAAAAAATTCTCTTAAAGATAATTAGCGATTGCATTAAAATAATGATATTTATAAGGTCGCGAACTTCTTTTTTTTTTTCTTTTGGTTAGATAAGTCCTTTTATAACGAAAATGTGTTTTGCAGAATAAAATTCACAAATAAACAAAATTAGAAATTAAAGATTATTGTATGTGGTTACATGCTTCCTTATGACAGAGAGGAGATGCCTCTTAAATAGATTCACTTCATAAACAATTGGTGAATAATAGGAAGGTTAAGAAGATCTTTCTATTTGCATTTTATTATTATTATTATTATTATTATTATTATTATTATTATTATTATTATTATTATTATTATTATTATTATTATATTTTAACTATATTAAAAATATATTTGATACATATAAATATATAAAATTTTAAATTTTTTTAAATCAAATAAAGATTTATGAGATGGCCATCACAATTACCTACAAAATAGTAATAATTGCCAACGAGATGATGGTGGCAACTTGGTGATATTAATAGCTAATCTGTGGTAATAACTATTATTAAAAAAATTAAAATATCTCAAATGACTAAATATTTTTCTAAAAATAATTTTAATTTTTTTGAAAATAAACATAAAAGTATTTAAAAATGCATCAAAATAAATATATTTAAAAAATCTAATTCGAAACAAACTCTAAGAGTCATATGGGAAAACATATTATTTTATGTTTTTATTTTTATTTTTATATTATTTTTGAAGATATATTTATATGGTGTATTATTTATGTATTTTTATTTTTTATTTTTAAAATAAATTCTATTGTTAATAAAAATACTCAAAATAATATTTTAGACCACTGATGACTTTCTCCATCATATAAATACATAAAAAATATTTTAAAAATACTAAATATATCATATTTAAAATAAAAAAATAAATAAATAAAACAAAAATAAAATAATCGAGAGTAGAAAATAAAAGTGATTCTAAATGGGCTCTAAAAATTCGAAATATTTATGAATTAAATTAGCATTAGTGTTTGAGGCCCCCCATTGTCCGGCATTTAATTAGATGCGATGTCCTTTTAGAATATGTTTTATAGTGCAATTATTAGTGCAAACTCTTATATCTAAACAAATACTAAAGCTATTAATCAAATACGGCATATCATAAATATTTCATTATTTTATACGAAAGCTATATATTATTTAGGGCAATGTAGGGACCAGACAGTGGAGCTGGGCCATGGTTGTTAGCAAGTTGTATATATCACAATTGGTTGTTTTTCTCTCTCTCTCTCTCCTTCCAAATTCAGCTTATTCTTCTCATCTCGAATCCTATCCCTAGCTCTTACTTCCGGTAATGCATTTTGTGTTTGTATTTTGAATTGGTTCTCGCCTCTTTGTGATTTATATTTGCTTGATTTTGATATAATTGGTTGGTGAATGGTTTTTGGTAGGTTATCCAATTTGTAGTCATTGTTATTCAGATGATATGAATGCCTTTTATGTCTATGTTATTCTTTATGGAATTGATAGTTCTTTTGTCAAGGATCTTGCTATTGGTAATATGCAGGCATTAATGCTAAAAACATGGCTCTTGGAAATGGAACAGTTTCAAATACGTAGTTTGAAGTACTTCAGCCTGAACACTAAAAGAAAGTGTGTTAAGAACTACATTTAAGCTGTCTTCTCATAATAGTGCACATTCATTGTGCATCTTAGTATTCATACAAAACACATCCTTTTTACCTTTTTAAAATAAGAGGGTGAATAGTAAAAAAAAAAAAAAACAGCGTAAGATTTTTTTCTAGGATTTTTGCATTTCAATACATTGAAGCATGGATGGCGATGCCTCAAAGAGAGGGAGATGGAACATTAGGATCAATTGCTGGGTAGGTGAGGTGGGGGCCGCAACATTTTAATTGATATTTTGGCTTCATAGACTGGAAATGACTGAAGATTACCAACATCCTATGCCCCTCTCCTTTCATTCAGTACTTCATGCATTGATGTAAAGTAGATGGAACCATCATATACTCATGGAGCTACAAACAACTCAACAATTCCTTGTATGAAAATTTGCTTCTATATAATGCTCTCCGAATCTGGGTGGCAGAACAAATGATATGAAAGTCTTCTACCTATTCTGCCATGGATCATCTGTATTGCCCAAGATTTTGAATATTGAGGAATAAGCCCTTCAATTTCATGAGATTAATTGATGAGCCTAGATCGATCAAAATTTGATTGATTAGAACACCATTCTCCACTAACATACAATAGATGATTGTATTATGACATTTTGAGGATAGGCCCAAGATTTTGAATATTGAGGATAAGCCTTTAATGGTCGACTCATGAGATTAATTGATGAGCCTAGATTGATCAAAATTTGATTGATTAGAACAACATCGCTCTCCACACTAACCTGCAATAGGCGATTGTATCCTGACATTATGAGCATAAGATCTTCTTTAGAGAGAGTGATTGTCGATAAATATTGGGACTTGATCATACATCTTTGTATGTTTTATATTTCTCCAGATACTTGAGAGCCTATATCAAGAGAGCCCTGTAAACACTGAGTTGTTCTAGTTTCATTTTAGATCGATAAGATATTGCAAACAATTCCTTTATTTGTGTAATGTCTTCTTAGATCTTTAAGAATGATGTTTTAATTAACTTAAAATCATGTCTTTGCCTTTATTTGATGGTCCCTTTTTTGATGGCGGTGGCAACATTTTACTCCTTAGTTGCACCTAGACTGCTATATCTAACATAAACTCTTATGAGGAAGAAGCCCCTTCATAATCGCAATCTATCTCTGCTGATTGGATAGAAACTTTTGGAGTCATTGCCTAGCTTCATAGGTTTCATTCATGATGTCATTGAAAACTTTTAATCTTCACTTGGGAAGTACAACTTTTCTTCTAAATTGTTGTGTATCTGTCTCACCATCTAGTAGGACTTGGATACTACATCATTGGCAACTCTTCTTTTAGTTGTAATAAACTTTATGAGTTTATTTTAAGCACTTCGTATCCATCAGAGCTGTCTGATTACAATTATAATGTAGGTGCGAGCTCCATTAAGAAATGTTAAACAACATTGAAATAACTTGACACATTTCTCTTGGAAAGAGCAGCTCATCATAATTTTATTTATTTTATCTCACTAAACAATCTAGAGTGCAATCATGAAGTCAGCCAACTTGATAGGTCAGTTGGTCAATTCTTGATATTCTTCTAAATTATTAACAATCTTTTAGTGGCGATTTTCTTTTAGCTTTTTTTTTCTATTTAGCTGGGTTCTTAGATGTAATTGGTGCACATTACAAGGTTGCTTCTCATGTCATGATGTGTTATAGCCTTATTTGAATGTCTTCGTGTAGTTAAGGTGCATAGCTGTTTGGTATTTCTTTCAACTCGAGCATTGGTTAAGCAATGATTTTCACTTAACACCAATGACACTTCCTAAGCATCCTAACTATTTTCTTTAAGACTGTAATCTCTTATTATTCTTCTTCAACTATTTTTTTTCACCTTAGTCTCTGCACATGGAAAGGACATGACCACCCTAGTAGACTCTCTTTATGGGTGAATAAGAATCTTGTTGGATAGTATAAATTTATCCCTATGTACTTTCTTTCAATCAAACATATAACAATCTTGATGGGGTTCGATCACTTGGTGATATTGACAACAATTTGGACAATCGTTTAATTAGAATCTTTTAGTCTTTTACATTCAAGCAACTCTAGCATTGAGAGCTTGAAAGAATAACTTAGTCATATTTTTCCTTTAAAAGAATATTCTTTGTTCATCTTTTCTTTAAGGCATATGCATTATCATTCATCTGTATCCATTGATTGCTTTAAACACTTTGTACCACTCGAGAAGGTTTGATTTTTATCATTAACTCCAAGAATTAACTTTGGTTGAGGGTTGACTAGAAATTTTGACCTTTCTTTACCAAAAACTAGTTTCTTTCTCTTATCAACATTATAAAATACTTATTTTTCCCTACTCAAGCTATAAGAAGCAACATAAGATTCACTCTTTAACTTTAAGAGCTTGTCTATCTTCGTTCTATTTGAGTGACTCTCATATTTGGACAAATTAAGTTTTCAAATTTCACCACTAGATCGAGCAGTTCTTGGAATGTCATTATAGAATGCATGCACAAATTTGATGGCATCTTATTTCAATCACATGCTTCTCTTTTAACTGTTGTTCTCATTTCATGTTCATGTTATTGCAGCATGAAATATATTTTGTTATTGACTCATCTTTATTTCTCTTCTTCATGGCAAGGTTAGCAATATTCATCTTCCTTATAGCACTGACAAATCTTTTGATAAACCTTATTTCTAGCTCTGTAATGATCTCGATTGAATTATTTGGCTATTTTACATACCATTCGAAAGTAGTTGAAGTTAACCACTTATAATTAATAACCCCCATTTTGTGAGAAATTAGATTTGGTTTCAGGTTACTTAAAGGCGCAAACACCAATAGTAAATTACCCTCTTGATCTGAGAAAACTTTTGCTGGTCATTAAAGTTATAAAATTCACCTTATTTTAAATTAAAGGAAAATGATGATGTATCAAGATTCCATAGTCTTATCATCCTAGGCTATCATGGTCCTAGTCTACTTAGCTAGAGGAGGTAGTTGACCCAACTAGAGTGAAGGATTCTTATCGACAACCATGGGTTATTTCATTCGAGGGGACTTTGTAGACTTGGGTTGATGTTTATCTAAGGTGGCAAATTAAGGTCTTCCTTAGATAATAGAGGATTTTGGCTATATCAGATGCATCCAATGATTCACAAATCAAAGGGCAGAATTATTGGGGAACATTTGAATTATAGTCATGACTATAATATAATGATGTCATCTGGTGGTCAACCACCCGATCAGAGGGTGCTGATCATAACTGCTTCATATATGGAGCCTACTGGCTGAACCATACAACTAGAGGATATGTGCCACGTCTTTACTATCATATAATTATTTAATATTGAACATAGTGATGCACTTGATTTGAAATTGGCTCCTTTATGAGTGAGAGTTTTTAAATTATTGCTTATTATGGTATTTAAAATTATGATGATAAACACTACGCAGATCTTACGAGGTACTTATTAAAATGAATAAGTATGACATCAAAGAATGATATATTACCTCAAAACATATCACCATATGATGGACTCAATCACCTACTCCTTAGGTGATGGGTATATATGTATAATAGATTTTATTTTATATGAATTAAGTAAAATATTATTTATTTTAAGCCAAGTCCTTAAGTTTTCTACGAGCAAGCCCCCATAGTTAATATTTTAGAGATATGAATCTCTTAAGAATACTCTTGATTAAAGTGATTGGCGAAGATTACCATGGACTTCAAAATTTGATATAAATGGATTGGTGAACATTGAAAATCAAGTGAGAAATCTCAAATGAAGAGAGTTTTTAATGGATTGCAAAAGAGGATAAGTAGGAAGCACTCATGATATTAAGAATCCTAGTGAGTGCTTCAGTATATCTATAGTGAGGCTTTATATTTTTGAAGAAGAAAATTATATTTGTTTGAGTTGGCATTTTACTAAAAAACTAAGACTTAGATTCCGATAATATAAGATTATAGAAATTCTTAAGAGATGAGGTCTTATATTTATAACAAATGAGAAACTAGTAGCCTTCAAACTTATATAGAGTGCTCTAGCATAAGCTAAGAGCTCACCTAATTTTACTCAAAGAAGTGGGATATATTGGTTCAATTTCACCAAAGAGATTGAACCAATCCTAACTCTTCTAGATTTATAATAGCCTAGAGTGGCTGTTAGTTAACACCTCCTATGATTCAAAATCATGTGAGTCGATCTCATGTAAATATAAGATGGTTAGTCTGTTATTTATTAAGAATAAATCTAGAGTCATAAACTCACTCTCTAAGAGTCTAGTTTATGATTTGTATGAAAATCATGCCTTTGACTAATGCAATAAAATTTATAAATTTTTATTTCATTTTTAACTCATTATTTTGAACTCAAACTTAGGAGGGTTTATGTGCATGCATGATGAAATAGAGTCATGATCCAAATTATATTAGAGTGTTCTTCACAATAAAAAACTATTCTTATAGGTCAAGTTGTATCCCTTATCATGCAAGAATGGAGACCCCTAATTTGCAAAGAAGAAAATAAGATATATGCATGATATTATAACATACAACATACAACTAAGGGGTTACTAAATCTATTATTATTTTTATTAACTTTTTAATATTTAAAGTGAGGTTATGAATTATTAAAATTTAGTTAAAGTTTTTTAGTTGAAGTAAAATATTTAGTTTTCTAAAGAGTCTACCATATTCAGGCCATACAACAAACAATCAAGCTTTAAGCAACCTATGAAAGTATGCTATTTCTATTGCACAATCAAAGTAAACAATTCAAGCAACTACAAGTACTGCTGTACACCCTAAAAAGAAAAAGAATAAATAACCGAGCTCTATCCTTTTATAGTTCGGATTATAACTAATTTATAATGAAAATAAAGCTATGAGGATCTTCAATCTTTATCTTCATCTTCATTTCATGGATTGGACACTCACCATATGGTCTCCTAGGTCAAGCCATGCTACTACTCATCCTAAATCCCATAGCTCTAATCCTAAGCCTATTATAAAAATTATATTTTATGAAAATGAAATCTAACTTCACTTGTAAAATAGAGGTTAGATTTACACACATACACACTAAGCAATTATATTCCATATATTGGAGCTTAATACCTTGCCTTGGATTACCAAGCTGACCTATCCTAGTGAATTATGCTCAGGGACTTAAGCAACACTTACAAACAAGAGGTATTTATAATTTTTTTTATAGTGAACCCTTAAGCACAATCTCTTACAAAAAATATCATTAGTTTAATGTTTCCCTAACATCTAGATTACGTATAATTCTAACATCTAGTCTAAAATATTACATCACAAAATAAAAATTAATCCACCACAATAAAGCACCAACTAACCAAAACTATGATTAATGACTTAGCTTGTAATGTGTGTGCTATGACTATGTGGTATGAAGTTAAGCTTTAATGTTTGAATTTAGCTAATAATGAATGTTCAATTTTCTCATTAAACAATGATTATGCTTTAAATGATTAATGGTTTAAGATGAATTTTAAAGTTAACACTTAATTTCTTTTTTTGAATCATTTAAACTTAGAAATTTAAAGAGAGAAATGGAGTGAGATCCACCTTAATCCCAAACCTTATGTTGAATCTAAAGTTGAAGTTTATGATTTTTAATCATCTTAATGAATTGTTATAAAATTTTCTATTAAGCTATGTGTTTGAATTTAGCTTCAGTGATTTTATTTAAATATGAAACACACTTTAAGATTAATAAAATTAAATCATAACCAATTTAATGACATCTTTTTAACCTTGCTTCATCATCCCTTAAGATTCATTTAATTAAATACTATATTTAATTGAATAATTAGATTTAATAATTACATATAGATCATTTGAATATTTCACACTTTAATGTATGGATGAATTAATGTATTTTTATTTATTAATATTTAATATAGTATATGATTATATGATGCATGAATTTTGTAGAAAAGATTATTTAATTATTCCCTTTACATATACATATATATTAGTATATTGAATTTGTACAAGTACGTGCCATTATTGAACGAGAGATGTGAGATAGTTAGAGATCCCCTTGGGACTACTTAAAGTCTCGCTTGAGATGAAATAAAAAATGTAATTATAGGATGAAATTTAAGTAGAAATTATAAAATGCCATTATATATAAGACTGAAATTATAAAAAATTTAAGGTGCTCAAATATATATGTGAAAATAATTTAACATTAATATGTAGTTCACTATAAATCTCAAGGTACGGGTTATTGTTATACTAAAAGTATGAGGCATTAATACCTCATTCGAACTAGTTGCCCTACTACCTCGATTTCCATATTATGCACCTTTTAAAATTGAAGTTCATACATATAAGGTTTAGATTCAAGTTTTAATTACTTATATTGATTTATATTTAGACTAATATATATATATATATATATATATATATATATATATATATATATATATATATATATATATATATATATATATATATATATTTTGTATTAAAAATTTTTAGATTTATTACTAATAATAGCCACACTATTAATTCAAGACATACAATTAAATGAAATCTTTTATTTATTTTTGGAACCTGAATGTATGAAACATATATAATACAAATTTATAAATGATTGAAGCAAAGCAATTAAACATCACCGAATAACCTATTTGGACTTATTAATTCTTATGGTCATTCACATGAAGATAATCACACTTAAGCATAATCAAATTCATTAAAATTAATTTCAAAATTTGAATTATTTAATACTAATGAGAAGAGAAAATCATTAAGAATAACCCTTAACCCATTTCTATTCATTAAGTGATTTTGATGAATTAATTAAAATTAATTAATTATTTAATCAATTAAGCTCAAGAGAGCCCATAAATTCAATTAAGCCCTAAGTATAATTCCAAAAATTATGAGAAATTTATAGGAAATTCATAAATATAAAATAAATATGCCCTAAAAATTCTATAATTGGGCTTATAATTAGGAGTTAATTAAAGAAATGGAGAAAACAAAATTCATCAATTACACTCAAATTATCCCAAATAAATTAAGACTTTGATTTCATGGAAAACCTCTTTATTAGTTGAGCACAAAGAGGGCTTGGTCATAATTTTTAGAGATCTACACTAGTTATTATGAGTTTTCTAAGTTCTCTAATAATTAATGATTTAATTAATTAAATAAATAACCTTTAGAGTGATTTTTAGAAATAATCAAGACTAGAGATTCTAATTAATTTCTTTGATCACCTTTATTAAATTAATACATGATTAGACTTTCATAATTAATTTTTTAAATTTTTTAAATTTTAATTATTTATTAAATGCATATATTAACTAATTTAAGTTTGAAAATTTGGATCTCCCAAATTACTTAGCAAATTAACTTGAAATAATTATGGGAGGCATATGTCATCCCACAAGATAATCGCACCAAATTTCAAGATAACTTGATTAGTGATTAAGGCTTAATTACACTAATTAAGTGAAACTTCAAACTCTAATTAATCATAATACACTTAATAAATTTTGGGTCTTTGTTTTTCTTAGATTCCCCTCTATCTAAGCTATTCATACAAGTTTTATTTATATTTTTTTTAAGTTTGTACAATTAATTAAGATTTTTTAAATGTTTTTGTAATTAAAGTAATTAATTAATACTTAATTAAATCCTAATTTAATTATTTTTGTGATTTAGTGTTATCTAGAGGGTCTAATTAATTTTTTTAAGATCTCTAATGTTTATTAAAATGATTTGAATTTTTTGATGAATTTTTTAATTTCTATATTTTTAATTATTATTATTTTATCAAAATGAGTCAATTGATTACAAAATTAATAACTCTTAAACTAGAAAGTTATTTAACTTGAAATTTTATGTTAAGTAGAAGACAACATTAAGTTCTCTTTCTAAAATTGTAACTTATTTGGTTTAGTATTTTAAGAGTAATTTAAAAAAAATATAGTTTTCACTAAAACTCATATTACTCCTAAAATATACATTAAAATTTGAGCATTTTGGGTTCATTGGATTCCTCTGAAAAGATAAATCCATATTGTCCTTATTTGCACTTTTTTATCAAGCATTTTACTTTTTATGATTTTGTGAAGTTTTGGGTCAGATTTAATGGAATAAATAAAAAATGAGATATAATTGTGGCCATCCATTTATCTAAGATGGACAGCCCAGAGGTTGCCTTCCTCATGAGATGTAGGCCGAAAAGAGATGGATGGACGGGATCTACCCCAAACATCATCGGATCTCACAATCTTCTAGTGATCTTAGTGAGAAGTCACTTTATTTTGCATTAGGGAGGGTCAAATTGAAAAGTACAATAGAGATCTAAAATAAAAAAAATTCTAGAATCGTATCACTTTTTAACAAACATGAAGACCTATGACTTGCCTAAAGGTTTCTTAAAAATTACCTCACTCAAGCCAACGTTGAGTAGATTTCTTACATCGAACTCGATCATTGCTTTAAGTTGAAGCTCTCACATGATCCTCATCTTGGATTGTTCTTGCCACTGACCACCACCATATTTTATTGGAATATACTTGATTTGGTATTTTTTATGAGTGGAAAAGGTGGGGATGGGTTGGTCTTACTTCTTGAGAGGTTGAGAATATGTTGGATGCTAAAGAGAGCTCATTAGCCTCTTTTCTCCCCTTCTCTATATGGCTGAAACTCACCATGGAAAAATTGATATGGAGGTGTGGATATTGATGGGGTGGCATCTAGCATTCATTTTGGAGTGGTTGGGTGATTAAAAATCACTCCAAGCTAAAAAAAAAATGTAGTAGTGGAAATGGATGTAGGGTGATTGAGAATTTTAGAATTTTGCATCTATTTTTTTCTTTCCCATCCTCCTCTCTTGACTTTGGATTCTCCTTCAGATGGGCTGAGATCTCAACTCATGTGTGGTGAGATTTGCTAGGGTTTAATGGGTTTAGTTTATGTTGGGTTAGCTTGAATCCATCTTCATCAAATTTGGCTTAAACGAGTTAAGTTGGGTCCAATGGGTTGGTTTAGCTAATTTGAGTTTAAAGTAAGCTTAAATCATATTTAATGAGTTATTTAAAGTGATTAAATTCCTTTGATTTTGTAATTATATTTTGATTTCTTTTGGGGTTTGACCCAAATTATAATTAGGCCAATTTAGTTGAGTCCATTGGTCAGATTGGAGAAATTGGACAAATTGGACTCAAATGAGAGTTAAATTGAGTATAATTAAGTTTTTTAAAGTGATTTTAAGTGATTTATATGATTTAATTTCAATTTATTTATATTTTTGGCTCGATATAGCTCATATAAGTCAATTTGGGTCAATTGTTCGAATTGACTAAATTGGGTATAATTAAGAGTTGGGTCATATTCAATCATCAAGTTAAGAATGATTGTAGGCATTATTTTTGTTTACTTTTTGTTGATTTGAGTTTTGATTTAAACCCACTTTTGACCTGAATTAGACTTATTGGGCTAAATTGGGTTCACTTGGGTCAAATGACCAATCTGACCTAAATTGAAATTTGTTTGAGTTTAAATTACATTTTATTGAGTATTTGAAGTGATTTGTAGTAACTAGTTTCAATTAATTTGAAATTAATTTTGATTTAGACCCATTTTGGCCAAAATTAGGCTTAATGGATCAAATTGGGTTCACTCGAGTCAAATTACCAATTTGGCCAAATCAAATCTAACAAAGATCAAATTGTGTTCAAATATAAATTTAAAATATTTTAGAATATTTAATTTTAAATTAAATTTAATTTAATTTGAGTTTAGGTTTAATAGGGTCCATTTAGACTATGTGACTCAAATAAGCTATTTGAGTCCTTATTGGGTTTATTTATTTAGTTTTGTATTTGATTGTATTTGTTTAATAATTTTGAGCCTTTGAGATGACTTAAATTGATTAAATATCGATTGGTTTGACTTTTGACTTGGTGAGGCCCATATAGGTCAACTTAGATCAAATGACCTAACTAGCAATTTTTTTCATATCTGAATTTAGTTTTATGTTTGCTTATATTTATACATTGATTTTGTACTTTTAGTTTGATTTAATTTATATTTATTTTAACTTTATTTGATTATTATATACTGATATGATTTTGAGCTTAGATAAGGTCAATTGAACCATGCTATTCCAATCTAGTCTCAATCAATTTAGATTCTAATTTAGATTTACTTGATTTAAATTTTTATTAAATTTTATAGAATTTAGATTTGATTAGACTCAGCTTGTCCAATTAGGTCAGGTCAAGTCTTGTGGGGTCCACTAGGCTGACCTATATTTCACCTTAATGTTTTAACCTTTTTTTTAATTTAGTTTTGATTCCAAATTATGATTTTAGTTTCACTTTGATTTGTTGTTTCCATTACTGCCATAGTTTGGGTTATACACCTAATTACTAATTTTAGTATCTTAAGTGTCTAATTAGAAAGCTCTTAATCCATAATTAGAGATTCAAAATACTAAGATTTGGGTGATTGTCAACTTCACTCGAGGTTAACAAAACCTTAGTGCCTAGATCAAATCCTAGGTCTAAGAGAAGGGTTGTCAACTTCACCAAAAGAGAGGTCAACACCACCCCTGGCAAATAATTGTGAAAATACAGATCAATTTTTACTATAAGTTTTAAGTGATGAATTTTGTTTGATCATTATGAACTTACTGTAAAGTTTTAAGTGCCTAGATCAAATCCTTTTATTAGATTTTGTATTGATCAAGATTTACTTTAGGACAACTTGAATTAAAGATTTTAGCACATTTTGATGGTAATATTTCTTTTAATTGAGATGTTCATTCAACAAGGCTATCATCGGGTTTAGTTTAGTTAATTGAATTGAATTTATAGTTCTAAATATTGTCAACTCTATTTTGGTTACTAATAGAGAAATATATATATATAATCAACTTAAAGATTAACCACCTCATAAACTTTGTTGACAGTATCTTAAACATAGAGATTTGGGTCTAAGATTTACATTTTAAGAGTTTAGATTTAAGGTGGTATAACATTAGTATTTTCAAGATTTTAATAATTCCTCTAATTGAAATTTATGATAATTGCATCCATCACTAAGGTGATTTAAAGAGAGACTATCATCTCCCACTCATATGAATGAATTAACTTCTCAAATATCCTCTTAAAGAGAAAATACTATAACAACATTAACAAGTTTTGATACCTTAGATCTAGTCTAAACACCCAATCATGAATCAATCTGCTTAGCATCTTTAAGCACTAGATTTAGACTTTTAATTTACATGTCGGGGCCTATGTGGGTGACTTAAGATCATTTGCATATTCTTCAAGGCATTAAGTTTAAATAATGATTATGTCTTATAATGCATGCAAAACTAAATCTTTCAAATTATTTTTATTCATTTTGATGTTGTTATTTGAATATAATTGCATAGCATGCTTCTTAATTTAGATTGCTTGCATGAATCCGAGGCATTTGATTTAAGTGCAAAGTTGAAGTATATGCAAAATTACATTTTAAATCTCTTACATGCATTTTGATACAATGAGATTGAATATATGATTATCTCATAATACGTGCTCATTCATTTAAAAGATAACCTAAGTTTTGAAACATATGAATAAAGCATGAGATTGTTTCAAAATATGTGCAATGAAGTCATTGCATTCAAGCGTTTACACATATTTCAAACATTTGAGTTGCATGGATGGTTGTTTTGAAATGCATGTATACTTTAGTTCCTTAGGCTACATGTACACATTTTGATGTGATGAACTTTGAGTATCAAGTTATTCTGAGATGTGTGCAAGCTTTTCCTTGATTAATTTGTATGCATTGTTCGTAAACAAGTACTTAAGTATTTTGTAGCTCACATATATATTTCATTTGAGTTTTATTATAGCTTGAAGATAAGTATTCAAATACATTGTGGATTTAGTGTGCTTCAATCCAAAGTTTAAATGTAATGGCTTTAGAAGATTGCATTCATGCTTACGGTGAGTTATCCAATTTTAATCTTGCTCGTGGATAGGTCATCGAGCGATGTTCTTGTATGAGATGAATTCTCAAGGCTTTACAAATTCTTGCTTCTTTTCACTCTTGTTCATGCTCTTAAAATGAGATATTTTATCAAATTCTTGCTCATTATCAAGCTATCAAGTTTAATTCTTGCTCGTAGATGAGCTATTAAATCTATTACAGCTTTTCCTTGAGTCTGATTTGAGTCTTAATTTCAATTTCATTGGAAAGATAATCTTTCAATCTAGCACATCTCTTATGAGTTTAATATATATCTCAAGATTTATTCAAGTTTGCCTTCAATTCTTTTGGTCATTTCAAAAAATAATGTGCTATAATCCAATTATAATCCAACATTCATTAAAATATATATTTTATGTTTGTTAGTGAACTCTCAATTTATTGTAGGTAGCCCCAGTGTTTATCCAAAAATTTTGCTTATGCTTAATGATGGATTATAGAACTTATTGTGTGTCCTTTGTGATCCAATTCTACAATCGATTGAAGTTATTTCAATTCATTAAACGTGAGATCTAATGGTCCAAATTTCAGTGAGAGATCATGATCACATACACCAATAAGCAATTAAAACCTTTTAATCATTATATGTTCATTCTAGTTTCATTATATGAGCTTGCCTTTCATAATGAGTTCAACTATCAATTTAAATTTTTTTAATTTAAATTTCAAGTGTTCTTTTAATTTATTTTATTTTGTTATGTTTCAATTTTGTGTAAGTCTAAAGTTTGATAAAATTTCAGTAGCATCCTGACATCGCCTCACATAGGGGCTACATCAGGAGTACTGAGACTGGCCACCCATTTAAAAAGATGCACATGGTTGACAACCCTCTTCTTAGACCTAGGATTTAATCTAGGCACTAAGGTTCTGTAACCTCAAGTGAGGTTAATAATCACCATAATCTTAGTGAATTAGGATCTCCATCCTTAGATTATGAGCTTTTGAATTAGGCACTTAAGATACTATGATTAGTGATTAAGTGCATGACCTCAACTAAAGCAGAATTAAAAATAATAAATTAAAATGAAATCTAAATTCAATTGAACTCAGATTAAGGTAATTGAGTTTGATTAACTCATTTAACCCATTTGGCTCAAAGTCATCTAAATTCAAGAAAATCCTATAAAATTAAAATTAAATCAAATCAAATCAAACTAAAAGCATAAAATTAATACACAAGTATAAATGGACCTAAAAATAAATCCATATGGGATTCAAAAATGGTCAATCATGTCCTAACATAAAGTTGACCTATGTGAGCCCACCAAGTCTAGAGTCAAACTAATCAAAATTTGGTCAATTTAATTAACTTTAAATGCACAAATTCATTAAATTAACATGATAGAACATGAAACTAAATATGTCTGAAGCTAATGATCACTCAAATAGCCTGATCGAATCACCTAGTCTAAAAAACCCAAATGGACCCTATTGAACCTATACTCAAAATAAATCAAAATTATTCAAGTTAAATATTTTAAAATATTTTAAAATCATATTTAAACATAATTTGACTCTTCTTTAAGCTTGATTTGGTTAAATTGTCCACTTGACCCTATTCACCCATTAAGCTCAATTACATCAAAAATGGGCCTAAATCAAAATTAAATCCAAATTAATAAAAAATTACTTTAATTTGCTTCAAATACTTAATCGTGTAATTAAATCTTAAACACACTTTAATTTGAGTCTTATTGATCATTTGATTGAATGAACTCAATCTAGCTCATTCATCTCAATTTGGGTTAAAAGCAGTTAGAATCACAAGTCCAATTCAATCAAAATCAAATGCTCTAAATCATTCTGAATGCTCAATTAAACATGATTATAACCCAATCTAAATCCAATTGAGCTAAATTGATACATTGAACCTAACTTGACTCACTTGAGTTAAATGGGTCAAGATATGTTCAAACTAATTCAATCCAACATAAATGGACTCAAACTACACCCAAAACTTGTCACATGGAGGCAAACACTTCAGCCCATATGGAGTGGAGCATCAAGTCAATAATGGTAGCTATGGGAGAGAGAAAAATCAATGGCAAAATGCCAAAATTTAATATCCACTTAAACACAAGCCATAACACCACTTGACTAACATCTAATAGAATATATAGTAACTAAACCACCAAGTTTGCCTTCTCCAGGCTTCCTCCCAGCTGACCATCTCCTCCCCAACCACCATTAATGGTGATTTTCAGCCACCACTAAAGGGGATAGAGAGCCCACTTTTCCTCTTGGTTGGCTCAAAACAATTCTTGGAGCTCCTATGATCAAAATCATACCATCCCTCCCTTTCCATGCATAAAATAATGAATCTAGCCAAATTCTAGTGAAGTGGCCATGGTGAAGGAGATGATTGGTAAGAGGGTATTCTTTTGGAGCTTCTCGTGTCTAAAGCATATCCAATCAGAAATCATCGAACGTTACTCCAAAGGTAATTTTTTCAAAAACTTTAGAAAACCCATAGGTTCTTTGTTTGTGCGAATATACATGCAATTTTAGGAATTTTGCTTAGAAAAATTCTTGCATCTTTCAGTTATAATCCTCCCCATGTGAAATACCCCATTTTTCGGCAAAAATTACTAGAAAATAAGGCCCAAAATTCCCAAAATGGAGAGTTCAGACACCCTCCTCCTCTCTCGGTTGGGAGGAATAAAGTCCCTCGTTCGTTTGATTCCCTACTTATGGGATGGATGGTCTAGATTAAAACATGCCTTTGTCTTGATTTCCTCCGTTAGATAGGCTATGATCCAGACAATCTAATGGTAGATCAACATCGATCTGAACCCATTTTCTTTCGTTTGCCTTAGGTGCATGTATGGCCCAATCAGGCTGCGACATGCATGATACGCGGCCTAGTCAGTGCTAACTAGGTTAAGTAAGAAAATCCAGAATTTATAGATTTAAAAATATTTAAAATTACCTAAAAATTTGAAAAATGATAAAAAATAAAATGCTCATTGAAAAATTACAAATAAGGGCTTGTTGGATTTGCATATTTGAGAAGAATCTAATGAACATAAAATCCCCAATTTTTATTGGTTATTTTGAGCTTAATTTAGATTTTAGCAAAAATCAAATATTCTTAATTAATTCTAGAATAATGATCAAATTCATTTGAAATTCTTAGGGGATTAAATTGAGGTCAAAACACATATATCATATAAAGTTTAGGTCTAGATGATGAGTATATTAAATGTTGTTGAATTTCAAAGTTTAAAGAGCCATTTTTGTAAAATAATTAATTAAAATTGAAAAAATTAAGAAAAAATGATCAAAATAATTCAAACTTTTATAAATGACTCTAGTAAACCTCATACAAATATTAAAATCCTTTGAAACATATTAAACCTCAAAATGACCTAATTAAGTGATTATTTGAATTAAATAAATCAATTAATTGACTTGAACTTTAAAAAATTATAATAAATCAACAAAAACTCTAAAAATTTCAAATAAACCCTCTTTGAATTTGTCTTTCAGAAAGAAATAAAAAAAATTTAAAATCCCTAATTAGTTCATAATATTTTAAGTTTAATTTCATTTTTTTTAGAAACATCAAGGCCTTAATAACCTCAAATTATCGATCATGATAAAACTTTAGGGTGATCAAATTGGAGCAGAACCCTATGTACCATAAAAATTTCAATCAAAATGATGAATAGATTAAAAGTTATCAAATTTCAAAGTTCAAATGTCTAATTTCATGAAATAATTAATTTAAAATCTAGAAAATTATTAAAATAGTTTAAATCACTTTAATTAACATCAAAGAACCTTTAGAAAATAAGGTAACACTCTGAAGCTTAATAAACTAAAGAAATCACTTTAATTAAATCAGACAAATATCACGTAATCTTCAATTTAAACCTAAATCATCAATTACACCATTAATCTAAATAAATAAAATCAAATTAATTACAATAACTAAAATCATAATATATCTTAATTAAATTAATAAAATACTATGACCAACTTATAATTAAATTTTGATTAAGCTAATCACAAATAAATAAATTAATCTTCAGTCAAGCTAGTCAATGATCATCAATTAAGAATACCCATTCAGTCAAATATAACAATTTAAATAAATTAATCATTTAATTAGAAACCAAACTTGATTGATTATTAATCTAATCTCAATTAATCTAATTAATTACAACTAACCCATCAACTTCTAACTATGATCAACCCTTAATTAATTAGATAGTAAAATTTCAAAATAGATTGATCAACTATTAAATTAAATTAAATTAAATTGGACAAGACATATTAAAATAATCTTTAAATCAAACTTAACATAAATTGAATACTTAATTATAAATATTGATCAAAATTAAATCAATCATGATTAATTATATTATTGATTAATATCTGATTTATCTAATTAAACTTCAACCAAATCAAATCAAATGCAATTAAGATCAGCTTTAATCAATTGAACATATAATCAGGTTAGATTTAATTTATCATATTTGAACAAGTTGAATTAATTAACCATTAAACATGTAGGTCTAATAATCAAATTAAAACATGAACTCTTAATTAAAATTTTAATCAAACTCTAATAAACATAATAGTTGATAAGGTTAAATGAAACTCTAATTATAAACAATTAAACTTAATTGAAATCAAAGAGAGCCTTTAATTCATTTAATCCAATTAAGGCAATGAACAAATAAACCACAATCACATTATAAGCTAAGATTAAAAATTAACTCCAAAGTTATTAAATTGCATCAAATTACTATCAATTACAAAAAACAACAACAACAAGCCTTTATCCCACTATGTGGGGTCGGCTACATGAATCCTTCTTCTCCATTTTGTCCTATTATATGTCAAATTCTCATTTAATTCAAGTATACTAAGGTGATTTTCTGCATCTTAACCAAGAATTTTAGGTCTACCTCTACCTTTCTTAACATAAGGCAAATCTAATGCATCTACTCTTGTAGCTCGGGTCATAGGATGGTCGACGCCTTATGTGACCAAATCATCTAAGGCGACTCTCTCTCTAATCTTTTATACGTAGCTACTCAACTTTTTCTAAACATTCTCATTTCACATTTTATCTATAAGAGTAAAGCCACTCATCCACCTAAGCATCCTCATCTCTGTAACACTTAACTTAGTCTTATGCTTCTCTTTTATAGGTCAACATATTGCACTATAAATCATTGTAGGTCTTACCACCATCTTATAAAATTTTCCCTTAAGTTTAAGCGGTATTTTTCTATCACACAACAAGCTAGATGCATTCCTCCACTTCAACCATCCAACTTGAATTCTACTAATAACACCTCCACAATCATTTTGAACAACAGAGCCTAGATATTTGAATCACTCACTCTTTTTAATGACTTGTTCACCCAATGTCACTTCACTAGAACTTCTACAACTAAAATTACACTCAATATATTCAATTTTAGATCTGCTTAAACGAAAACCTTTAGACTCTAAGGTTGACCTCCATAATTCAAGTTTCTATTGGACTCCCTCTCTAGTCTTATCAACAAGAAGAATTTCATCAGCAAAAATCATACACCAAGGTACATCTTCCTATAAATGTCTAGTAAGTACATCCGTAACTAAAGCAAAAAGATAAGGGCTTAAAGCTGATCCTTGATGTAATCCAACTAAAATAGATAAATATTTTGGACACAAGTAACAACTCTAATATACATATCCTTATTGACTTGAATATAACCAATAGTAACTCCTTTCTTTTCTAGAACTCTCCAAAGAATGTCTCTTGAAACTTTATCATAAGCTTTCTCTAAATCAATAAATATCAAATGTAGATCCTCCTTACTTTCTCTATATTTCTCCATCAAACCTCTTAACAAATGTATATCATCCATAGTAGATCTACCTAGCATGAAACCAAATTGATTGTGAGAAACTTTTGTATCACAACGTAACTTATGCTCAATTTCTCTCCTCCCCCATAATTTTAATATATGTCACATTAACTTAATTCCATTATAATTTGCACTCTCTTGTGCATCACCTTTATTCTTAAATATAGGAACCAACAAACACTTTCTTTTTAGTCTTTAAAATAACATTAAAAAGATTTGTAAGCCATGAAATTCCTTGATCTCCTAAACATTTTCACACTTCTATTGGAATATCATCAGGTCCTACTATTTTTCCACATTTAATTTTCTTTAAGCTTCTCTAACTTTAAATTTATTAATACGATAATAAAAATATAATTATCTATTTTTTTGGGTATTAAGGTTGCTAAAATCAATTGTATTTTTAGACCCTTCATTGAAAAGTTTATCAAAATACCTCATCCACCTATTTTCAATATTATTTTTTAAGAAAAACACTTTATGAATTTCATCCTCAATACACCTCACTTGAACTAGATCTTTATTTCTCCTATCTCTTTGGTTGGCTAACTTATACATACATCTTTCACCTTCTTTGGTATCCAATCTATTGTAAAAATCACTAAAAGCTAAATTTTTTTGCATCATATATTGCTTTATTAGAATTTCTATGGGCCAATTTATATCTTTCCCAATTCTCGAGTTTTATATATCTAAATCTAGTTTTATAACAATGCTTTTATTTCTTCTCTTTTCTTAGAATCTCTAGCTATTTTATCTCTTATTTCTTATCAATTACAAATAATATCAAGGTAAATCAATTAACATAAAACATGAATAAATCAAATTAGCCAAATGAATTAAATCTATCAAATCAACTAAATGAAGACAAAACTAAACTAAATGGTTATCAAACTAAAATAATCAATGCATGATCAAATTACTAAACTTAATAAATGATTAAACTAATTGGGACCCAAATGAATGATCACATTGAACCTCAATCAAATCACATGTCAATTAAATTGAAATATATTCATTGATCCAAATTGAGATTAAATGAGATGATAAAATTAATAAACCTAAACAACATTGAAATAAACTAATCAATACTAATTATATTAAGACCTAAAAGAAAAGAATCAGTTATTAATTCAAAGGATATTGAATTATCAAAATCTAATCAAATCAAACTAAAGTCTAATAAATCAATATCATCAATCAAAATACATGCTAAACAAATACAAACTTTGAGACCCAAACTAATTAGTAAAATATGTCTAATTGACCCTCCTTATATGCTTAGTTAATATAAGGATCTTTAATGAAATTATGATTCTCCATCGGCGTGGAGAATTATAATAGTAATTAGCTTAATATTTTTAATTTAATTATTTATTAAATATGAGCTTAATTGCATTAGAATCCTTAGGTAATACAAATTTTATTTTTCAAGCATATCATCATGATTTATGGACTCTTGCTTAATAATTAATCAAATTAAGAGATTTTTGAGAGGGTAATTAAATGGATTATTAATAGGCTAAACTTAATTAATTCACAAAAAGCCACTTAAATTCTCTTTAAATTTACTAATAAAAAGCATGGATATGGGTTGAACACTAACTTGTTTCTCTTCTTAGATTAAATAACTCAAAACCTAAAATCCTAAAAAAGACTTTGATTAGGCTTAGGGTATGGTTATTTAATATGATTGTCCTTAAGTTTTAATGAAGCTAAATAAATCATTTGATAATGTAATTTTTTGTTTCAATTACAACAAATTTGCATTTCATATGTTTCATACATTCATGTTTTAAATTTAAAAAGAATATATTGTATTTAATTTCATGATGTGGAAAGATATAAATATATGATGTGGCTATTATCACTAATAAATTTCAAATTATTTTCTCTTTTAATAAATAATCATATGCTAGCTATTAATCAAATAATTTAGATCCAAGCTTTGTATTTGCAAATTTTATTATAAATAATAAAGCAAAATAAAGTTTACATGTCTTTCATGCTTAAAAATAATAATAACTTGCAACTTTTCATAATTTCATCCTTATATTTATGTATATGTATATGTGTATTTGGGCTAACAAGTATATAGTCTGGACATCCTGGGAACACAAGGCTTTAAGTAGCCCTAAGGAGGTCCCTGATAACCTCACTTCCCTAATTTTACATAGACGCGTACTTGTATAGTTTTCTATGTCCCTATACATGTGTATGTTGACCTCACTTTTGAGTGAGCTCTCAACTTCCTCATCATAGACCTAGGACTCTTGTAGACACTAAGAGCTCCTTAGTCTTAAGACACTTCTAGTGATTATGTGAACACTTAACCTAAGCCTAGAGATGTAGAAGGGTTAGCCATAGGAACAAGTTATGCCTTAGGGACTTAGGAAAACTTGCCTACCCTATTGCCTAAACCCAATCCATGCTTCCTTCCTCAAACCAAATCTTAAATCCAATTCAAATCCAAATCATAATCAATCCCAAATCAAATGATTAAAACCCATAATCAAATTCAAATTCCAAAACCCTTCCTAAGCCCTTGATTTTATCTTATGGACTTAGCCTTAACCAAATTCAAATCAACCTCAATTCAATTTATTTTCTCAAATATCCATTCAACCTCAAATCAAATCCACCAAATTTCAACTCCAAATGATTGGAACCCAAAATTAAATTCAAATTTAATCCTTCCTAAGCTATATGAACCACCTTCATATGCTTAGCAAAAACCCCCCATTAAACTAAATCAAACTTGCTTGATTTCATTATAAATCAATCATTCCTTCATTTATATTCACAAATATAAATGAAATCCAAATTCAAATGAGCCAAATCAAATCAAACCAAATCAAGACCTTTCTTAAACCATATGGACCTATCTCCATAAGCTTAATCAAATCTCAACCCAAATTAAGCCAAACTAAATTGATTTCTTTATAAATAATTATTCCTTCATTTATATTCACAAATATAAATGAAACCCACCCTCCAATGGCAAAAAATAAATCAAACTAAATCAATTCCCTACTTAAGCCTTTTTGACCTACATCCTTAAGCTTGGTCAAATTTGCTTCCAAATCACTCCAAACTCAAGTGATTTTCTCATGAATCATTTATATCTTCATTTATATTCACAAATATAAATCGAATATAAATCCAAATAGCCAAAACCAAAACCCAAATCAAATCAAATCTCCAATTTTATCCTTTTTAGCCATTTCCTTGAACTTGGCCAAATGATATCCAAATCAATTCAAAACCCATGGATTTATTCATAAATCAATCATTCCTTCAATCACATACTCAAATATAAACACAAACTCAATTATCAAACTAAACCCAAATCAAATCAAATCTCCAATTTTAGCCTTTTTAGCCATTTCCTTGAACTTGGCCAAATGATATCCAAATCAATTCAAACCCCATGGATTTCTTCATAAATCAATCATTCCTTCAATCACTTACCCAAATATAAACACAAACTATAATTATCAAACCAAACTCAAGTCAACCCAAGTCAAACTCAAGTTAGCCCTTTTGACTTGAAAACTTCAAATGAGCCAAAATACATCATAGCCCAAATTGATTGTAGTTGAATTTATATTTCAATCTTAGGCTCATATATGAGTTCAACTAAACTTGAATCAAGCCAAAACCAAACCAATTGACCCATTTAGGTCCACTTGACCCAAAGTGACCTAAAAGACCTTTTTGAGCCAAGTTCTAATCCAACCCAAATTGGATTGAACAAGCCCATCCAAACTTCATATCATGATCAACAATCATCCTAGGGTGATCAACTATCTTGAATTGGGTCAAACCAAGTCAACCTTTAGCCCAAATGAAACCCAAACTAGCCAAAACCCACCATATACCAAATTAATTAAAACCATTGATTCAAACCAATTCATAATCAATGATTGAACATGATCAAACAAATTGAGCCAAACCAAGTCCAATTGACCATTTGACCCAAATTGGCCTAAATAGCCAAAATGGGTCAAATCATGATTTAACCCAAATTGATTGCAACTAATGGCTCAAGTTCATTCCAAATCATTTATTAAACTTGACCAAAGCCATGATTGAGCTCAATTTGACCAATTGGTCAACTTGACCCAACCTAAATTGACCTAAAAGGTCAAATTGGCCAAAATCCAAATTAAACCAAACCAAAGCCTACAATCAATTTCAATTAGCTAATTGAACATGAACCAACACCAAACCCAACCCAATTTGGTCAAATTGGTCAAATTGGTCAACTTAGCCCATTTGACCTATTTGAATCCAAATGAGCCAAAATCAAGTCTAAGCCAAATTAATCAAAACCAATTGAACCAAAACATTCCAAATCATCATATCACCCTAACTGAAGCCTTGGTTTGACCCAATTTGACCAATTGGTTAACCCAACCCAACATGAACCCAAATGAGCCCATTTTGACCAAAAACCAAACCACCCCAAACCAACCCATGAGACCCTAGAGCTACCCTAACTCGACCCAAACTAGTCCTAGATCACTCCCAGACCAAATGGACCCAATCAAGGGATTAACCATTGGACACATCATTTGGATACTTTCCTCCTCATGGGCAACCATCAAACTTCCAAACATGGCATATGCCTAACCTAAAGCCTAGGACTTACCATGGACCAAAGGAAGCACACCTCTCCCTTACCCATGGCCAACCCAATGGATGCAAGGAAGGAAAATCACACAATCTCCTATATCAAACCTTGAGCTTCTAATGACTTCCTCCAACCACGGCATGCCACATGGAGTGACGGTGAACCCTTCTCAATGGAAGAATTGACAAAATTCAAAGGACTGTCCATCCATCATGTATGATAGAGGGGTATACCCCTCAATTCGAGCAAGATTCATCACCATTCGCACTAGGTGAGCTCCTTGAGTGATTTCAAAATCCTAGAGAGTTTCCTAGAGCACCACAAACCTCCCTCGATCGATATTTCCTCTCTGCATGTGAAACCGAAATAAGGCACCCCTATTCTAAATCCCCTTTGCTTAATCCTCCACCAAACCTCAGTCAACCTTGCACACACCACACACCGTGAGCAATACCAAATCATTTCCCAAGCTTCCAAGAGAACAAAAGCCATAGTTCAATCAAGACCAAATGCTCAAAGGGAGGAGCTTGGTCCAAGTGCAAACCACTTCAAATCAAAGCCTGTGCGGCTTAGTAGGGATTCATTTCTATCAAACAAAGCTACCGGTTGATCCAAGACATTAGCTTGGTGAGGTAATTTCTCAAAATCGATTCTTGTATGAAAATGGGTTGGTCTTTATTAAGGGAATGTTCATGTCATGAGATCTTAGCCATTGGATGTGTTCATCTCCTCCTCCTGATGGTGTGGGATCATTTTGATCCCAATTGATTCGGGTGAGCTTCATTAATGCTCCATCTTTGCTCAAGGAGAGATCATGGGCCGTCTATTCCATGTGATTGGAATGGATGGTCCTGATCAAATCATGCTTAGATCCTCTCTATTTCCTCTTTAACCGCGAGATTTAATCGTGGCCATCCTATCTTAGATCAGACGTTCCATGGGAAAGCGCATCGTAATTCAGATCCCAATTTGATAAATTAAATAGCCTATCCCATTGCACCACATGGAAAGCATGCTATGTGAGCAGCCACATGGCACCGATGGGATTAGAGCTTTTATTAGGTTAATTAATCCATTTTTAAGGTTGAAACTTCTAAAATTCATAACTAACTATAGAAAAATCCAAAAAATTCAAATGAGGGCTCATTTTAAAGGTATTTCAAAGAGTTCATTTAATTATTAATTAATTTTGTATAATAGTTTTTGCTTAATTTAAAAGTTAATTAGCTTAATTACTCTATGATTAATTATCCAATAAATTTCAAAGTTTTCAAGGATATTTAGGGGGATGACCTTTTCCTCCCCTATTTTTATTGGAATTTATTGGATAGTTAATTAGGGAAATTGATTGATTAAGCCTTAATTACTCTTCTACCTTAATTAATGATAATTAAGCAAATGAACAGTGAATTAATTAATTATTTAAGCTTATTGCCATATGTTAACAATTAAAAGTTTTATGGAAATGGTTTAGGTTTACTTCTTATGACCATTTCATTAAGCCTCTTCATTTGTTTCAATTTAATTAAAGCTTAAGTAATTAATTAGCCCCTTAATTAATCAATTAAAAGTCTAATTATTTGAGCCTTGATTGTTTGAAATGACTTAGGGATTGGGGTTGAGGCCTCTTTTTGGATCTCTTTCCCTAAGTTACTCTCATTATCCTAATTAAAATATAATCAAAGGGTTTAATTAACTGATTAAGGGCTTAATTAAATTAATTTAAAACCCAATTCATTCTAACTTTGATTAAAGAACCTTGGGTAGTTCTTTAGATGTTTAATAGTCTAAAGAAATTTAATGTATGATTAGGTTACATGTGTGAGAAAATCATAAAAGTAATTAATCAAATCCCTTAAGTTTAATTAACTATTAATTATGAGCCAATTGCATTACACCTTTCATTTCTTAGATCATTGCTAATTTACTTTTCATGTGGTGCATATCATGTTGGCTCATCATTAATTAGTTTATTAACTTAAGGTGATATAGGTAAGGGTTTAATTAATTGATTTAATTCATACCTCAATCTAATCAAGCCATAAACCCAACTTAATTACTTTTCATTAAAAATTAACTCACATATGGGGAATGGGACTAGGATTAGCAAACCTCTTTCACATCCCTTAAATAAAATCAAACATGAAATCAAAAATGGCTTTAAGAAACTTTGATTTATTTTAATTAAGCTTATTTAATGTGATTGTCCTTAAGAATTAGTTGGATTGAATGAAATTACATGCTTGTGGTGCTTTATTTTTTTCCAATCATGTTAAAGTATTGAATGCCACTTGTAGTCATGCATTCATTTCTTTCAAAATTAATTAAATAAAATGATTTCCTTTGTCAAATTTGTATGTGTTGACTTAATTAGAAATATGTGGCTATTATCACTATTAAATCTCATATGTATTTTCAAAAGCTTATTAATGAATAATAATATATATTGTGACTTTAGTTACATATACATAGAGGTGTGTTTGAATATAAGCTTAATATATGAAGGAAATCTCTTTCTTACATTCATGTGTTGATTTGCATAAGTTTGAATGTTAATGAGTATATTAGTCTAGACATTTCAGACTACTTTAAGTAGCCCCAAGGAGGTTCTACCTCACTTCTAGTGCAAAAAATGGCAATGTATAATAATTTCATTCTTATGCATTATGACATTAGAATTAGGATAGAGCTTTACTTCATTTATATAAATAAATAAATCAAATCAAACTCTACTTTTGTATGGTTTTCTATTCTTATACTTATACATCCATATGTATTTAAGGATAGCGTATATTAGTGCATTTTGATGTAGACTTTATGTAGCCCCAAGGAGGTTCCTACCTCACTCCCACAGTGTAGAATAATGGCCTTGCTTAAAACTTTCAAACATTTGAATGTATACTTAGTTAATGAATGAAAACCCCATTCTTTATATTAAAAAGACATGCATTCATATTTTATTCAAGTGGTTGGATTGATTAGTCATATGATTTAGAGTTCTTTTCTTATACTTTTACATAAGAATTTAGATAGAGCTTTAAATTAATATGACAAAATAATTCAACCAAATGAGACATCTATTCCAAGTACATTTGCTTACATTCATCATTTAAGTGTGCTAAGGTATAAATTGTATGTATAGTTATGTTTAGGACTTAATCATATGCATGCTATATATGATGGAAAGAAATGAACAAATATATGTTATGTGATAGTAATTAATTCCAATTAATCTTAAGATGCCTTTCTTATTGAATTAAATTATTTAAAGTGAACCTAAACCTATGACTAATTAAAATATATGTAATAACCATTCACTAAAGGAATTCATTAATTAATTTGCTTTAGATGTGACTTAGGTAGGGATAAAGAGAGTGACCCTCTCTTTTCTTCTCTTTATAACATTTAGTTATTCATGTAAATCAAATGAAATGAAAGAAACATTAAGTAAAATTTACAAATCAATTAAACCACTTAAAGTGAGATCACCCTTTATAATTAAATACCCTTCACATTTAGAGAATGATAACTTTAAAGCCTAGTTAGAACATACACACAAACCTTAATACACACACATTAGATTAAGTCACCATTTCTAGCTTTATGTTAGGCGGTGCATGGTTTGATATATATTTATTTTATGATGTATTATGATAGATGTTAGGGTGTGTGCCTGTTGGATGTTGCGTGAGCCTAATCATATTTTTTGCGGATATTGTGCTTAGGGGTTCTTAAAATAAATATAAATGCTCTCTTTGTAGGTTGCTCAACCCCAAGCATAATCTGTTAGGATAGTGGACTTGGTTTCCCATGTGTAGGCTAAGTCCAAACAATTCATATATCCCTTGGGTTGTATGGTGTGTTTAGCTAACACTTATTTTGCAGGTGTTGTTAGATTTACTTTTATTATTTTTAATGTAATTTTGCATTAGGAATTTGGTTAAGTGTTATGGGGGTTAAGGATGAACATTGGCCTTAGGTTTAATCTTAGGGTGCCATGTGATGCCTAGAATCTACCAAATTAAATGAAGTAAATCAAATAAGAAAATGAAAGAAGCATGAAGACTTGAAGACCCCCATAACACTTATTATTTATAATTTATGAGTATTCTTTCATTTATCAAGTTGTATAAGTGTAGAGCCAATTTATTTTTTTTTTGGTCGTGGTGCCGACACTTGATCTTTTATTCTTTTGCATTAGATTTATAAAATGTTTGATATTTTGTTTAGCTTGTGCATTAAGATGGAATCCTTTACCTAGTTTCTTCTTGCTTGATGTATGGCCTGGATGATGATTAGGCTCAGGGAAAAATAAATCTTCACCAAATTAATCAACTCAAAATTAAAAAAAAATAATAACCTCTAAAGCTTAGGCCAAAAATTAAGATAAAGAATTAGTAACCCCTTTAGGATGAGTACTATTTTCTAACATCATGCATAAAACATATTATTTCACTCTTGAATTGGAGGGCTCCCACCTTTGCCAGAAAACTTGGCTTGACTGTGAGAAATGGTGGAAACACACCTCCTTATCTTACTGATTTTGGCCCATAATCTAACTTCTCATGCATTAGGCATAAAAATCCTATAGCTTGAGTCAAGTGATTGTCCAAAAATGAAAATAAAATGTAATACAATTTGCATTAGATTTAGGTCATTTATCATGCCCTTACATGATCTAGTCTCTTAAGGAGTGAGTTTAAGGACTTGGTCTCTTTCTAAATAAATAACAACCTTGCTATCTTGCATAAACATAAGACTTGCCTACATGAATTTAAAATCGAAGGAGTTAGTTCACCTGATTGTAAGTCCACTAGTGATTTATCCTCTCTTATGGAGGTAAACCAAATATCCATTTTTGCCTTAGATTTGTGTCATGCTTTTGGCCTCAAAGCTCCCTAGAGTTAGAGGTTGCTTCTCCCCTTTGTGGGCTCTAAGCATAAATCCTCACCTCTTAGGCACTTCCATAACCTTGTATTATGGAATTGTAAGCCTTACATTTCTAATAAAAATTCAACTCAAATAAATTAACTCAATTTCAAAAATGTAAAACCCAATAATAGGGTAGTTTGGGATGCTTACTAGGCTTCTAGTATCTTAAGCATCCCGTACTTTATTTTTTGGCTGATAAGAACTCCCTCCTCTTGATCAATCCCACTTGACTTTTAAAAATAAACCAATAGATTGATAGTCCTACCCTTTCAAATCTTTGGAGATAATGATCATTTACCTTGAGTATTCTAGGAATCCCCTTCAGGATGTAATTAACTATGACTTGCCCTAGGGAACTTGACAAACGATTTAAAATAAATTCTACTTTACTTTTCCATATAAAGTAGGAGAAGAATCTCTGGTACATTCCGAAGACCCATAGTCTTTATGAGTCTTTGTTGAGGTGATTAGGTCCATTGTAGGGTGGTGACTTCTATCTCTCAAGATAGCACACCTTTCCTCAATGTCGTGCCTGATCATCCTAATAAGAACATCTGCGAATCTACATGGCATCCCAACAAGAGAATTTATATATATTTCTATTTTCATTTATCCTCTTTTTTAGGGGAGATAAGATGAAGATGGATCTATGTATAAAATTTTCCCCAGAAGGAAGGATATCTTAGCATCTAAGATAGTATTCCACCTTCTAGGTTGGGGCTAGCTCCCGCTTCACCTTGGTCAGTAGAACGCAATGCCACAATAAGAATTGCAAGGCTAAGTGACACTAGAAGCATGAGGTGACGGTCGATGATGCCTCTTATGTGTGGTGAGGAGGTTTCTCATGAGACCTCTCCACTTTTGAGTGGCAGTGGGTTCCACCTCTGAGAAAGAGGGGAGGACTACTATAAAATTGCTTCATCACCACCATTGCTAGATTGAGACTTGGATAGAGGAAGCCCATGCGTCATGGTACATTCTATCTGAGAATCAGAGCCTGGCTTGAAGTTCAATACACGATTTGAGGAGTTTGATCCCAGGAGCTTGGGGGGTCGATTCACAAAGAGAGAGAGAGAGAGAGAGAGAGAGAGCCTTGGAGGCTAGAGTCACTGTCCAAGCGGGCAAGCGATGAGAGGAGGTATGTCGGATAATTGATAGCTCCTTTAATGACTTTCTTGATGGGGCCTACTTGTTGATCATTGACATAGTTTTCACCACTATTAGATGCGGGGAGTTCTCCAGAGAGGTAGTGTGTCCTTGCCATCACACTCTACTTCAGCCATCACCGGTCAAGTCCAGATCATAGTCCGTGCACAAGCCAGTCTTGTGAGACCCTCTTTGGTGATATGGCTATGGCCCAAGGATCCCGCTTCATCCATTCCACCCGTTGAGGTGAGATCAATCTCCCCCACTCAACCTTCTACTTGTTGTTAGGAGGGAGTGACAAGAGTGTTGGTGCTCTACCTTCATAGTCCCAGGAGAGAGGATAGGGACAAATAGTCCCATGTAAGTAGATCCAGAGTGCACCTACTAGAATGAGCATTATTCATTGCATTGGCATAAATACATATGGTTAATCATATATTACGGTAGAGCCAGGGTAGATGACCCTTAGATGACATTATATCTACAGTCAGCTTGTTGGCGAACCATTTGGAAGAGGGTAGAGTTAGCTTTGACCCTGATGAGGATGACATATTGGATGGATAAAGTCCACATGGTCGAAAGGATCAAAGATTAGCGAAAGGTGTTGTGCTTGAGGAACGACATCTCACTCAACTCAACATCTCCTCCACTCAAGTAGAAGGATGATCAATTGATGATGGAGATAAGGGTAGGCGAGTTGATGGTGGTCTTAGTATTGTAACCCATCATCTCACGCTTCTCCTATGGTACAAAGTTGGTACAAACTTTAGATCATCCTAGGTGCACTCATAGATGATGATGATGTTGGTAGTGCATAGGAAGGTCACATAGCTCCATGCATAGAAGGATATCAAGCATATGGATATTATTACAGAAAATATTTTAATGCATGACATCATTTAGTTAGTTTGTCTATTTATTTCTAATGCTTTAAAGTCCCAAGATGACTTTCTTATACTTGCACACCAAGATTAGGGAGTATAGAGAATACAAAGTATAGAGAGTATATAGTACATATGCAAAATCTCTAAAAAACTAAAACATCTAAATTGTTCCTAATGATTATAATGAACATATTTCCTCCAAAGCCAAAGAAATGGAAAAAAAATCTTTCAGACTCTCATGAGAGTACTGAGGAGAATGAGACTGAACTTGCTTGAAAAGGAAGGCCCAAATGACATTAATATGGTTTATTTTCTGCTTGGTTTTTTCCCTACTAGGCAGTGGTTTTCTGGAGTTACGGTGTTCCGGTACCTAATGTATGATTCTTCTTGGAACTTTGGTCTTGGCCATGTGGTCATCCCTATTAATTGTGGCTTTGTGGTATGGAATTATCCACTATCTCAATCGATTCTTATTTCTTTTGACACTGCAAATATATTGGGATATGATGTCATTTCTATGTTGATATATACCATCTGTATTGCTGATACTTTCATGATTTCCTCACTAGGGAGTTATTTTTGTTGGTTATTGTGGACTATGCATTCGATATAATGTTGGTTTATGTTTAGGCCATCCCTTTACCACTCGATTTTTTGTTATATGCTTGCATATGTGAATGTGGTTGTGCCTAGCAGGTAATGATTAGTGATGTTGTGTGATTAGGTTGGTGTTATATGATTTATGTTGTTATGCTTGCATTTTCGTATTTATTATCTTAGAAATAGTTGTCAACCCTTACCGTTTCCCAAGAGTGTTGTTGGCTAAGATCACAAGATGTATCCAAGTGGAAGTATCCATAGCAGTGTACTTGCCTCCAGAGACTCCCTGGTAGCCTCCCAGGAAAGCTCATGTGGTAGCCTCCATAGGTCTTTCCTCAAGAGTTTCCACTGGTCACCTCACAGAGCTTCCCCACACTAGGGATGCTGGACCCCAGACAGCAGAACCTCCTCGATAGCGGACCCAAATCAATCCCATCTATTCTCTCTCATTGTTGCTTGAAAAGATGATATTGTACCTTTCAAGTCCCTAAACCCCAAGTATCCTCTCCATGAGCCTATGGGGTAGTAGCGAAGCAGACTAGATCAACTGGGAGAATATTGAGGAGAGACATATGGAGATTAAACTCTGGACTTAGAATGGGATCACGACATGTGTTGTATGTTGGGCAGGGGATAATGATTCAAGGAGCCAGGTATCCTCTTCTAATATGTCCTCGAATGAAAGGCAGACCTGTGTTAAACCGATAATAAAATGTGATGACTTATAGCATAAATAAATACATTCTTATATGAACTAAGTGATATTATTATGTGTCACCTAGTGTCCACTCAAACCAGTGAAAGCATTATCTGGAAACTTTAATTTTGGCCATCGCAACATATGTGGCTTTTCATGGAAATGATGGTCTTATGATGCTTATGTGCTCAACCCATCTACAATGAATATTCATATAAGTTAACTTCAATGCATCAAATAATACATAACTAAAGATATAAAACATACCATAAGAAGAGTGACAAAGCCACTCATGTACCCGGGTGCCTTCTGGGTCTGAATCTTTGATGTAATACCATCAAATTGTGACACTAGAAAGGCCCAAATGGCCTCTACCCAGTTGTATTCAACAAATTTATCTATATCATCGGTGTAGGCAATCAATTCTGATGTCATCCTATAGTTGTGATATATAAAAAAAATATTTGACAAAAAAAAATGTATGTACAACTGCACAAATTGTGTAAATAATAACTATCTGAATGCTCAAGTTTATTCTTATAGTCCATCAACTAAAACATAATGGAGATTTCTACCATAAGACCTTCTCCCTCTTTGGCATCCTACAATTCGCAACTTCATTGGGGTGAAAGGAATGCTTCGTAAAGAAAGCTTGCTTCTATGTCCCAAAACAAGCAAGATGAGGTAATGAGTCTTCTTGAATTTCATGAGTCTAATGAATTGATGCAGAAGCCTCTTTAAAATGTCAATGACTTCATCATAAAGTCTTTGCAATATTATCAACATCATTTAATGGTGGCAGATCTCAAGTTATCCTTTTCCGACATGGTAAACTTCAAAATGAAAAGTCGGTTAATGAGAGTATGATCAACTCCCTAAAACCAAGCAATCAACATCCAAATTATTCCTAATGGATTGTAATGAACATATTTACTCCAAAGAAAAGAGAAAAGGCCAATCTCAGTACTCTCATGAGATGCAGAGAGAGTACTGAAAACAAAGAGTTGATCACGAACTCACATAAAAAATAAGCAATCATCCTCTAAATTATTCCTAATGGATTTGTTATGAACATATTTTCTCCAAACAGGCCAAAGTAAATGGAAAAATATTACCAAAATGCTCTGTGATCTCAAGTATAGAGTATAGAGAATTACAGAGTAATACAGTGTGCAAAAAATATTAAAAATAACCAAACAACTCCAAAATTATTCTAATGGATTGTAATGAACATATTTACTCAAACAAAATAAAAAAAAAAAAAAGGCCCAAAATGCTCACTCTCATGAGTACTGAGTATAGAGTACATATAGAAATCCTCAAAAAAACCATCCAAATGCCTCCAATGAAAATATAATTAACAATCTAAACAAAGCAAAGAAAGTGAGAAAAAATGGCCAAAATCATCTGTACTCTTAAGAGAGTACAGAGAGTACAGATGCAAAACTCCTTTAAAAACTAAGCAATCAGCATCCAAATTATTCCTAATGGATTGTAATGAACATATTTCCTCCAAACATGCCAAAGAAAAAATGTGCTCTCATGAGTATAGAGTATATAGAAATATAGAGGATACAGTAAAGAGAGTATAGATGTAGAAATCCCCCAAAAACTATTCCAACAGCCTTCAAAATCCTTCTAATAGAATGTAATGAACATAATCTAAACAACCAGGCCAAAGAAAGTGAAAAATGGCCAAAATCATATGTACTCTCAAGAGAATAGAGAGTACTATATAACTCCCAAAACCAAGCAATCATCCAAATTATTCTAATGGATTGTAATGAACATATTTACTCCCAAAGCCAAAGAACTAAAAAAAAAATGCTGCTATGTCTCATGAGAGTAATAAGAGTACAAAATAGAGTAAAATAGAGACATATATTACAGATGTAGAAATCTAAAACCAAAAATAGCCTCCAAATTGCTTCCAATGGAATGTAATGAACATAATCTAAACAACCATGCTAAAGAAAGTGGGAAAAATGGCCAAAATTATCACTCAAGAGAGTACATATAACTCCCAAAACCAAGCATCCAAATTATTCTAATGGATTGTAATGAACGTATTTACTCCAAATATGCTAAAGAAACTGAAAAAAATGCCAAAACTACTCTGTACTCTCATGAGAGTAGAGAGAGTATAGAGAGTACAGAGAGTACAGATGTAAATCTCGCAAAAAAATATCCAAATAGCCTCCAAATTACTTCCAATGGAATGTAATGAATATAATCTAAACAATCAGGCCAAAGAAAGTGGAAAAAAATGGCAAAAATCATCTATACTCTCAAGAGAGAGATACAATAACACTAAAAATAACCCAACCTCCATTAATCCTAATGGATTGTAATGAACATATTTACTCCATGCCAAAGAAATTGGAAAAAAAAAATGCTCAGACTCTCATGAGAGTGCAGAGTACTGAAAATCTCATAAAACAAGCTAGAAAATTACTTTTGTGGAATGTAATGATCATATTCTCCCCATCAGCAAAATAAACTGAAAAATATGAGAAAATCATATGTACTCTCATGAGTACAGTACATTTAGAAATCCCCCAAAAACTATCCAAACAGCCTCCAAAATGCTTCCAATGGAATGTAATGAACATAATCTAAACAACCAGGCCAAAGAAAGTGGGATAAAATGGCCAAAATTATCTATACTCTCAAGAGAGTATAGAATGATGCAAAACTCCCAAAAAAGCAATCATCCAAATTATTCATAATAAATTATAATGAACATATTTACTCCAAAGCAAAAAAAGGCCCAAAAAATCTGCACTCTCATTTATTTTGAGTACTGAGTATGCAGATAAAATCTCCCATTTAATACCCAGAAAAATGCTTTGGAATGTAATGACCATATTCTCCCCATTCAGCAAAATAAACGCAAAAATGAGAAAATCATTTCTCATGAGAGTACAGTCTGAGATGCAAAATCTCCCAAAAAATCATCCAAATAAAAATCAATGGAATGTAATGAACATAATCTAAACAAATTGCTTCCAAAATCCCCAAAACCATCGGTACTATCCCTAAACAAGCCACTAATTCATCATGAAATAGCACCAAACATCTACCATGTGATATACTAAACATTTCACAAAATTTAAATAGTTCAAAAATTTAAAAATAACGGCATGTACCATCATGATAGTACAGAGAGTAGACATGCAAACAACTCCAAACACTACTACAACACGTCTTGTTCATTTAAAGGAATCAAATGTTCCAAAATGTTCACCTACTGGATGGTGAGAAGAATAGAAAAAAATCATAAATTCATTAAAGTTCAGGAATGCAGGTGTAAATACCTCATGTAGTCGCCTACAATACCTCAATTTTTGATTTGCTAAATCAGCGGCGAAGGCGGACGTCGATCGAGTGGGGAGTGAGAAAAAATCCTTCGTCGAAAGAAAGCTCTAAACTATTCTGTGACGAGGAATGTCGAACAACGCCCATCTCATTTTTCTTCTCCGCTTTGAGCAGATGGGCGGGTCGGGTAGGGTAAGCGTAAATAGCATCGTGAATGCACCGTCCATTTACAGTGACGTCCATCCGATTCATTGCGTTAAGCACTAAACGGAAAAAAATGTTGGACACGTCGACAAGGATTGGTCCGCACGTAAAAGCTACATCGGACTCGTAATATTTTCTCATTTGAGATCCACGGTAAATTTTACATACGTGTTAAGTAGAGTTGGATTTTTCATTATTTGGTTGACCTTTAACCTTTTATATAAAATTCTTTGATTTAAAATTTTTTAACTTATTTTTCAAGTATAAACTGAACATCCAAGATCATTGAAGTAAATCAATTTCATTGATCATGTTAAAAATAAGTTTAAATAAAGTTGAAAAGTTTAATAATTGTCATTGAATGCATTTTAGAGAACATTTCAAACATGCAATCTTAAGTAAAGCTCAAAATAACTCACTTGGATTCATACAAGAAAAAAATAGATTCAACCATGTTGCTTACTTTCAGTTGGTAACTTTTTAATATCACTAATACTTTAATGTTTCAATTATTCTTAACTATAGTTAAAAAGTTGTCATTGAAATAGCTCTAAAGAATCTTTTTGGAAATATAATTTTGTAATCAAATTAAAAAAAGTAGTTTTCTCTCGGTTTGGCTTGACTCTTAGTTTAGCTATACACTTTTAGCTAGGCTTATTGTGAGCTTAATTACACCATTTTAGTTGAGTTTATCCTCAATACAATCATACTCATTTAACTTTATTTTTTTTATCCCCATAATCATACACTTTTGAGAATCTTTTAGATTACTCATACTTTTTATGTTAGTCCATTCTTAAATATATTACCCACCTTCTAATCATGCTTTCGATTAAAAAAAGATTAAAGATGTCAATCAAGGTCATTTAAAAGAAAAAAGATTGCATCCTTTGAATTTAGGAAGTTCAATAGTGTTAATGTAGAATAGAGGCACAAACTACCCTTATTCGCAAAAACTTCATGCCTAAGAGAGGATTCCTTAGTCCTTGGAGGAAAGTAGATAGCATAATAATGTAGAGGGGTTGGGAATCATTAGCTTATGAGACTCATTTGTGTATTGTTCCTATAGTTAGGGAATTATTTGCCAATGCTAAGGAGCACCAGGATTGTAGAGTTTTTTAGGAGAAAAATGGTCAGTTTTGATAATGCATTCGTTCATAGAATTTATATGTTAGAAGATATAGAGAATGATAATTATTCTATGTATCATAATGGTGACTTGTATTTTGAAGAAATTGTTAGGGAATCATGCACATAATGAGAAAAGAGAGAGGGAGGAGAAACTAATAAACTTTTTTGATATTAGTATGAATGCTGATGCAAAGGCTTAGCATTATTTCATATATGATAAGTTGATTTCAAGTGGAAATATCAATGAGGTGATTAAAGATAGGGTTGTCCTTAATTTTGGCATTCATAAAGGGTTTTCTATAAATATTGGTAAAGTTATTCATTACTTTATTTTAAATATAATTAAGAGTAGTATTACTCTAAGTTTTGAACATCTCTCACTCATTTTCTAGCTTTACATATGGACAAGGGCTTAAGCAATCTTAATGAGGAACAATTAATTCCTAAAGCTCCTTTGATTAGAGAGAGGATTAGGACTTTTGGATCTAAATATGAGCCAAGTGAGAGTTCATGCACATCACCTTTTAGACCCTGATCTTCTAAAATAACGAGTGAGTAACTACTTGACTTGAGTGTTCAGCTGTCCGATCTACAACATAGGTCTGAAGAGAGTAGCAGGTGATATCAGGAGATTGAAAAAAAAAATTTTGACTGCTATATGGAATAATAACAACAATTTTCTTGGCTAAGTATAACTCAACTTTAGCCCACATATTTCACGACTATCAGGTGAATGTGAGTGTGGATCGTGTTTTAAAAAATTCATAAATCAAACAAATTGATAAAACTAGCATAAGTAGATTATAAATATATATATAAAACGATACATATGCTATATAAAAATAATTTATAAAAAATACATTTAACATGTTAAATTTATATGTAACATAAACAATTGAAAAGATAAAGGTTCCAAAGTGCCTTAATAATTAGGATACGATTAATGATGATGATTATTAAATATAGATGAATAAAACATATAGATACTTAATATAGTTGAGTTATCCTTTGTCACTATTTGACATAATTTGATAATTAACAAGTGTTGTATTGAGCACATATCTTTATCCTTCAAAAAAACCCAATTTTTTTTTTTTTTATTTCAAAATAGTATACACCAATTTAATTTGCAAATAAAATAATAAATTTAGCATTCGTATGAAATAATGAAATATTTATGATATGTCGTATTTGATTAATAGCTTTAGCATTAATTTAGATATAACAGTTGGCACTAATAATTTCATTTCTATATAAAATGTAAATTAGGAAGACATCGCACCTAATTAAATACCAAATAATGGCGTCTCAAAACATGAAACCCGGAACACATTTATATTTTTTAGCTCTATTCTTAAATGAAAATTTGTGAAAACTATCCTAATATTTTTGCATAATCGGTGGTGATTAGTTTGGTGACCTTAGTAGGGAAATTAGTAGCGATGGATAGTAGTGAGCCATGGTTTTTTGGGCAGTTGGTCTATATCACCAATCCCCTTGGTTGCCTCTCTCTCTCTCTCTCTCTCTCTCTCTCTCTCTCCTTCCAAATTCAGCTTATTCTTCTCATCTCGAATCCTATCCCTAGCTCTTACTTCCGGTAATGCTTATTGTGTTTGTATTTTGAATTTGTTGGCACCTCTGTGGTTTATATATACTTGATTTTGATATAATTGATTGGTGAATGGTTTTTGGTAGGCTATCCAATTTGTTTTCTTAATTTTTATAAAGTACATAGCGTCATAATTTATTGGTGTAATTTACTATTTGTGTATATTAATTGTCCTTTTCTTTATCATTCATTTCATTAGTGATATTTGTTAACTCTATTTTTTGATAATGTGCATGCATTAATGCTAAAAACATGGCTCAAGAAATGGAACGGCTTCAAATATGCAGTTTGAAGTACTTTATCATCAACACTAAGAGAAAGTGTGTTAAGAACTACATTTAAGCTACTTGCTCATAATAGTGCACTTTCATTGTGCATCTTAGCTTTTTTTACCTTTTAAAATAAGAGGGTGCATAGTAAAAAGCATAGCCTATAGTTTCCTTATAGGATTTTTGCATTTCAATACATTCAAGCATGGATGACAATGCCTCAAAGAGAGGGAGAAAGAAAATTATGAACTATTGTTGGGTAGGTGAGGAGGGGGACATCATTTTAGTTGTCACTTTGACTTCATGGACTGCAAATGGCTAAGGATTGCTAGCATCCTATGCTCCTCTCCGTTGCTTAAGTACTTCAGGTATTGGGGTAAACTGGATGGAACTATCCCATACTCATGAAATCACAGAAGACTCAAGCCATATAAAATTTTTGCAGATAAAGCTCTCCATCTGGTGACAAAATGAAGGATTTGAAAGCCTTCTATCTCTTATATCAAGGTTTTATGGAGCCTTGCATATATTGAGTTGTGTAAGGATATTTCTCAGATATAATAGAATATTATAATCAATTCATTTACTCATGTCTAGTATCTTCTTAAGATCTTTATGAATGACATTCTCATTAACTTCAATATTCTTATTTTTGTCTTGATTTGGCTATCCCTTCTATGGTGATGGTGGCGGCACCTCGAGTTGATGTTTTTCCACATTAATCACCAAGAAAATTCTTAACTCCACATTAAAAAATTATTTTATGTATTAGAAAAAAATTTAAGAAATTAAAGTTTTACTAGGAATTACAAGTATGCTTGGATCTATGATTTTATAGTCTCACTTTTTCATGTTATGAAGATTCACATATTTGATTGTTCTATTCTTCTATTTTCTTAAATATTATATTTTGTGAAGTCATTTTTAAGATAAAGGTTTGCCCATCTGCACAGAAAAGAGAGTTATAATGACTGCATGAATCCAAGAAGACATAGGCTTCATAAGTGGAATCATTTAAAATTTTCTGTCTCCTAACTTATTTTGTTATAACATATTTATTTGTTTTATATGTTTGGTAAGAATTTAATACCACAATTATGAATTGTTGAAATCTTATTATTGTATTAAGTGTTTATTAAAATTAAATTTTTTTTAAAAGCCCAATTCATCCCCCTCTTTGATCACATGTAACATGCATTAAGGAATAGTTGGCATGTGTTAACAAGTTTCTAAATAGAGTAAATAAACAAAAGAATTATTAAATTTTTTTTTGCTACAACTACTTCAATGAGCAAATAAAAAATAATACCTTTTATGCTTAGTGAATGAAAAAAAAAAATGGTGTTTACTTAGGGACTATTTGGGATCAATTTTATTTTTTATTTTTACTTTTATGTTATTTATGAAAATATGTTTGTTTATAGTATTTATGTGATTTTATTTTTTATTTTCAAAAATAAATAATTATTTTTAAAAACACTCAAAACATCTAAAAGATGTTTAGTATGTTTTTAAAAATAACAAGTACAATCAAACAAGTTTATTTTTAAGCAAAACATAAATAAAACAAAATAAAAATAAAAAATAAAAATAAAAAACAAAAGTGATCCCAAACAACCCCTTAATAATTCAACATGGCAATGTCATAATATCGCAAACCAATATATTATTTTGACTCAAAATTGTGTTTCAAATCTAACAAATTGTAAATCAAAGTTTGAAATGAAGTATATAAAATTTTAATTTTTTGTTAAAATAATTATTTAATTAAATATAAAAAGTCCAAACTATGCCTACATTTATTTGTGACTTTATTAAAATTTTGGAAAATTCAAACAAAATTTAAGATAATTGACATAGAAATTTAAAACATCTTAAAACTAAAAACTAATTTTGCAAAAGTTACACACACTGAATTCAAATATAATTTAATTTATAAAAATAACTTTTTTTACCAATCTTTTAGATCATTAATTGAGTTTTAGCATATGAGATTGTTAGAGTTCAAATGGAGTAAATAAGGTGTTTTCATAATTTGACTTTCAAGAATTATAAAATGATAATTTTGAATTATCTACCTATTTTTAATTTTATGTGCATTTTTGTTAGGATTTTGTAATTAGTAATTATCAAACCCTAATTGCTACATGACACTTTAATCTATCTAATGATACATATGATTGGATCATTGGTGCTTAATGACTAATTATTCTATAATTTTTGTGTGTTTATAATCGAAATAAATATCTCAATGAGATGTATATTTTATCAAACTATACTCAAATCAATGGTATTGTATGAATCTAAATGTTACACTATAAAAATATTGATATTTAAGTTAAGTGTGTCATAAATGAAATTTCCAAGAAATTTATATTATAGAATTAGAAATTATTAATTAATGAATGATTTTGTTAGCTAAAAAGTTTGATTGAAATAATGAGATAATTATGATATGTCGTATTTGATTAATAAATTTAGTATTAATCTAGATATAACAGTCGGCACTAATAATTTCATTTCTATATAAAAAAATAATGTTGCGTGCTAGAAAACCAGTTGCGGTAGAGTAAAAATTTTCTCTTTAGTTTCGTTATGAAATCCAGCACACACACAGGTATTTAAAGAGTGAACAATAAAACTCGAATGAAAAATCTCAAAAGAGGGAAAATCACAGCTAGCCCAAGAAAAGCTTCCACTATGTATCTGCTTTAGTACTAGATCTTCCGACAGGGATTACAAATTGTATATGAGAAAGAACAGCTATGTGACAACGATCGTTATATTGCTAGTAATAGATGATGGTGAACTATGCGGAGCAATCACCGGTAGAAATGCGGGGAACAATCACTGGTAGAAGTCATCATGAAGGAGACCGGCAGAACGATGGCAAGGATCAACGGCGGTAACTGGCGGCAACGGCCGGCGGTGGTGGTTGACGACCGTCGTGTGGTGGCACGATTGTGCTTGGAGGATCTTCAAGCTTTAGGGCTCTCTCTCCTTTCTTGCTTGGGCCTCCCTCATATGAGGAATGAGGGGCTATTTATAGATTGGAGGAGTGGTGTCTCTGTAAATACATGCAAAATCCAAACCACTCCTCTCCATCGGACGGCTCATGATGATTCCCTTGATCATATGATGTATTTTGTGTATTTGAATGCTCAAATAAAGTCAGAATTATAATATTTTTGGCTCGTTGGAATCGGCTCGTCGAAACGCTCGATTTGACTATAAACACTCTATATTTGAAAGCTTTTTAGGAATTTAACTGATGTCTCAAAGTTTTCAATGATATTTTAAGTGCTTGATCTCGACCAGTTTCAATTTCTGATTAGCTTACTTTCGGCATCAAGAGATTCATGCTTCGACTAGAAGAATTTTCAAGGTCATATCAGTTGCCCCCCTATTTTTGGATGATATTATCTCAATCATTAAAAAAAATGTGCCAAGTACTTCAAAATAGCAAATTCTTCAACGAAATCTGCAGGTCCATTAACCACATATTTTGAGAGAATAGATCTTCATGTAAGCACAAGATTATGACTACGGAAGCAGATGCACAGCCACAAATATGTGTAGGTATGTGCGAGCGTGAAATTTTGAGATTACGAACCCATCCATCTCTGGCTGAGCGCCTCAGGATCGTCGCATGAAGCCAGATAGCCTGGGCGCTATATGGCACAGCTCTCGTAACGCGGCGCCTCATGTGCTGGCAGTCGTGGTGGTGAACCACGCTGTCAGCGTGGTTCTGGAGCTGGTCGAGCCGATCATCATGTGGGCGCTGACGGGAGCGAGCCGGTGGGTCACGCGGCGGTGTCAGCTAATGGTCAGTGGAATGGTGTGGGCAGTAGGCAGCGAAGGCGAACCATGTATGCAGCCGCCATCGAGTGGGCTTGGGCTACCACGAAAAGCTCTGCAGTGGCCCAAGAGGGTTTTTTGTCCGTTTTGACCCATTTTCACCCATTTTTGACGGTATTGAGCAGGTTTTTGCAGTTTTTAATAATTTTGGACGGTTTCTCTTTGATTTTTTACCTTTTTGTCCCTATAGGGGGTCTATAAAAACCCCCCTAGGGCTAAGGGAGAAGGAACCATCTCTTCTCCTTGAGAGAAGGTCGTTCGGAGGCGATCAAGACCCGTAGTTCATACGGCAAGGCTCCAGTTTTTCCTCGAAAGAGGTGTTAACTAACCTCGTCGGACCGACCGGGATCGGAGGCGATCAAGACCCGTAGTTCATATGGCAAGGCTCCAGTTTTCCTTTGAAAGAGGTGTTAACTGAACTCGTCGGACAAACCGGGTTCGGAGGCGATCAAGGCCCGCGGTACATACGTCATGTTTACAGTTTTCTCTCAAAAGAGGTGTCAATTGTACTCGTCGAACCGTCCGGGTTCGGAGGCGATCAAGGCCCTCGGTACATACGTCGTGTCTACAATTTTCCTCGAAAGAGGCATCAACTATACTCGTCGGACCGTCCGGGTTCGGAGGCGATCAAGGAGACGATAACCGGAGACAAGGGTTGACGGCGATGCTCAACGATGGTGGTTGGTAGCGATGGTGGCGGTGACTGTGGATGGTCGGCGAGATAACCCGGCGATATGATGGCCGTCGAGATAACAATGGTTGCGATGGCCCGCAGTAATCGGCATGGTGCACTGATGATTAGGCCGAGGTGTAATTCAGCGGCAAGCAGAGACTAGTGCTGTGTCAGCCGGGATGACCAGACGTCAGCAGTGACCGGACTTGGTTCCGGCCGGTTGTCAGCGTAAGCAGCGATGGTAGTCACGATTGTAGCGTCGGTAGTCAGCGGGATGACCGGGCGATTCTTGGTGGCAAACAAAAATTGTCGGTGATAATTGGCAGCAATGGTCGCGATAATATATAGTAGTTCGGCCAGAGGTATGGTTAGCAATGGCAACCCAGTAGTCAACCAATTCAATGCGTCAGTGAAATGCAAACGATAATTGGCAGTAGTACCGGCGGCAGTAATCGCAGCGGTGCTTTCTAGTTGGAGGCGAGTTGTCAGCGGCAAGCGGCATAATGATAATGCGTCCAGTCGGCGGGGATGAGCGGCGATTAATTCACAAAATTGCCAGTGATGGTAGCATGGACCGGCAAGTAGCAGCGATGTCAGCTTCTGATGGTTGGCCACGGGTGGTTAGTGGCAACAATAGATGGTAGCGTAGCAACGGCGCAACGGCGAGCGTCGATAATCGCATGATACCGGATGATGGTGGTAAGTAAGATTGCGGTGATGGTGGCGGCGGTCGGCAACGATGAGTATTTTTGACCTATCTGAGGTTGTTTGTCAGAGTGTTTGCTCAATGATATTAACACGATGACGTTAAGCTGTGTGGAAGAGGTTGAATTAAATCTAGATTTTTATCCGAGGTTGTTTGTCGAGTGTTACCCAATGATGTTAACGTGTGGAAGAGGTTGAATTGAATCCGAGGATTTTAACCCATCCGAGGTTGTTGCCGAGTGTTACCCAATGACATTAACCTGTATGGAAGAGGTCGAATTGAATCCGCTGAGGATTTTTGACTTATCCGAGATTGTTTGTCAGGGTGTTACCCGATGACGTTAACCTATATGGAAGAGGTTATGGGAAGTCCACCAAGGACCTTTTGACATATCCTAGGTTATCGAGTGTTTGCTGATAATGCTCGATGGCGTTAACACATGGAAGAGATCGTAGGAAGTCCACCAAGGACCTTTTGACCTATCGTTGTTTGTCGAGTGTTACCCGATGGCGTTAACGTATAGAAGAAGAGGTTGAATTGAATCCGTGAATTTTTGACCTATCCGGAGTTGTTTGTCGGTGTTACCATGGCGTTAACTTTTATGAAAGAGGTCGTGAAGTCCACCAAGGACCTTTTGACCTATCCTATTTTTTTGTCAGTGTTTGCTCAATGATGTTAACGATGGCGTTAACTCTATGGAAGAGGTCGTAGGAAGTCCACCAAGGACCTTTTGACCTATCCTAGGTTGTTTGTCAGAGTGTTTGCTCAATGATGTTAACACGATGACGTTAACCTGTATGGAAGAGGTCGTAGGAAGTCCACCAAGGACCTTTTGACCTATCCTAGGTTGTTTGTCAGAGTGTTTGCTCAATGATGTTAACACGATGACGTTAACCTGCATGGAAAAGGTCATAGGAAGTCCACCAAGGACCTTTTGACCTATCCTAGGTCGTTTGTCAGAGTGTTACCCAATGACGTTAACCTGTATGGAAGAGGTCGAATTGAATCGAGGATTTTGACTATCCGGTTGTTTGTCGTGTTACTTGATGATGTTAACCTGTATGGAAGAGGTCGTGGTAAGTCCACCAAGGACCTTTTGACCTATCCTAGGTTATTTTTCAGAGTATTTGCTCGATGACGTTAACCTGTATGGAAGAGGTCAAATTAAAACATCTATTTGTGATTATAGCCAAAGTTGCTCCTTAACCCTGGTCTCATTTTTCCATGAGTATGAGTGGAAAAACATAATTTGCAAAGCTATATCTCTTCCCAATGTTGAAATATCTTCCAACTTTGACTTGTTTCTTGGGATGGTAATCGATTAGATGCTTAACATAAGTGATCTGCTGAGATTAAGAGTTGCTCCCCAGTTTCCGACAGAATCTGAAGGAACTAAGTTTGATGAATCTTCATTCTTCGCTTGCGCTCCTTAAAAGCTTGAAATGCTCCACCTCGATGGTGGTTTTGATCTTGTTGGAAAACTTGGTCGTCATACAAGATGAAATAATGGGAATCAACTTCCCATAAACTGCGTGCTAGAAAACCGATTCTTAGAGTAAAAGTTTTCTCCTTAGCTTCGTTGTGAAATCCAGCACACACATAGATATTTAAAGAGTGAACAATAAAACTCCAAAATTTTTACGTGAAAAATCTCAAAAAGAGGGAAAAATCACGGGGCCTAGCCCAGTAAAAAGCTTCCACTATGTATCGCGAGTACAAGATCTTCCGTCAGAGATTACGAGTATATGAGAAAGAAACAAACTATGTGACAACGATCGTTATAACGGTTAGTAGTAGAATGATGGTGAGCGAAGAAATCACCGGTAGAAATCGAGAACAATCGGTAGAAGTCATCATGATGGAGACCAGGTGTGGCGAGGATCAGCGGTGGCGGCGGCCGTGGTGGTTTGACAGGAGTGGTGGCACGATTGTGCTTGGAGGATCTTCAAGCTTTAGGGCTCTCTCTCCTTTCTTGCTTGGGCCTCCCTCATATGAAGAATGAGGGATTATTTATAGATTGGAGGAGTGGCGTCTATAAATACATGCAAAATCAACCACTCTCTCCATGGGATGATCTGATTCCCTTGATCATATAATGTATTTTGTGTATTTGAATGCTCAAATGAAGTCAGAATTATAAGATCTTTGGCTTGTTGGAACTGGCTCGTTGAGATGCTCGATTTGACTATAAACACTCCATATTTAAGAGCTTTTTAGGAATTTAACTGATGTCTCAAAGTTTCCAATGATATTTTAAGTGCTTGATCTCGTTTGATTCGATTAGCTTGCTTTTGGCATCAAGATTCGTGCTTCGACTAGAGGAATTTTCAGGGTCATATCAAATAAAGTAGAAGGACATTGAACCTAATTAAATACCAAATAATGGGGTCTCAAAACATGCAACCCACAACACACATAGATCTCTCTCTCTCTCTCTCTCTCTCTCTCTCTCTCTCTCTCTCTCTCTCTCTTGAGGATTGTCATATAGTGGCGGTACTTAGGCTTTTTGGCAGATGGCGACAGGGACGTCAATTCCATTGAAAATTGTATCCATCTATTGACGGATCTCGACTAATCTATCATTGTATTGTGATAAAATCAAAGCGAAAAAAAGTTCAAAAAATTTTTGACGAGGAAATTCAATTGAAAAATAATTTTAAATTTATTTTATAAGAATATATTATAAGAAATAAGTAAACTTTTTTAATTAAAATTTAATAAGTTATTTTTAAAAAAATAATAATAATTAAATACGTGTGGTAATTTTTGCCCAAATTTTCTTTCGCGTAGAGAAGGAAAATATTTAGCTATAATTAAGTTATTATTATTATTATTATTATTATTATTATTATTATTATTATTATTATTATTATTATTATTTCTAGGGAGATTTATATGCATACCACACAATTCTTATATATTTACATATCCAATACCTAAAATTAGATATTTATATATCTAACACTTTTCTATGCTTAAAAGGTGTATTTCACTTTTTGACAATGAATAAAGTGGTATTTTTGATGTGATATTGAAAACTAGGGTGTTATATATGTAAAAATTGAAGTTTAAGTGTTAAATATAGAAATACATAAAAATTGTGTGGTATGTATGTAAATCCCCCTTTGTTCTAACAAGAGGATTCACATTAATTTACCATACCTTTTTAAAATTAAGAATATTTATTTACATAGCACATAATTTATATGAATTTATATATCTAATATTTAAATTTTAATATTTATAAATATAATACTTTTTTATATTTAAAAAAGTGCATTTCACTTTTAAAAAATTATGATAATATTATTTTTCTATTTGATATTAAAGACATAGGTGATATATATATATATATATATATATATATATTAAAATTAAGATGTAAAATATTTAAATATATAAGAATCTTGTGCTATGTATGTAAATTCCCCCAAAAAATTGTGTCCCATTTTTTTAAAATGGACAATAATAAAAATTTAAAGAAAAAAATCTTAACATTATTTAATTATTTATTTTTTAAAAATTATAAAAATAAATTTTTTAAATTTATAATATATTTAAAAATTATTAAATTTATTTTCATAAAATTTTGCTTAAAAAATAATTAAATAATAATTAAAAATATAAGATCATTGAAGTAAATCAATCTCATTGATCATGTTAAATCAGGTTTAAAAAGAGTTGAAGCAGTGTGAATAATAGCCGTTGAATGCATTTTCTAATAACTTTTCGAACATGCAATCTTAAGTAAAAATCAAAATAACTCACTTTGATTCACATAAGAAAAAAAAAAATAGATTCAACCATGTTGCTTATTTTGAGTTGCTAACTTTTGAATATCACTAATACTTTAATGTTTCAATTATTCTTAACTATAGTTAAGAAGTTGTCATTGAAATGGCTCTAAAGAATCTCTTTTGGAAATATAATTTTTAATCAAATTCAAAATAGTAGTTTTTCTGTCAGTTTGGCTTGATTCTAAATTTAGCTATACACTTTTAGCTGGGCTTATTGTGAGTTTAATTATACCATTTTAGTTGAGTTTATCCTCAATACAATCATACTCATTTAACTTTATTTTTTATCCCTATAATCATACTCTTTTGGTGACGAATCTTTTTAGATTACTCATATTTTTTATCTCACTCCATGCTTGGTATTCTCATGTTTTTTTAAATATATTACCCACCTTCCTAATCATGCTTTCTGATTAAAAAAGATCAAAGATTTTAATCAAGGTCATTTAAAAGAGGAAAATGATTGCATCCTTTGAATTTAGGAAGTTCCTTAGTGTTAATGTAGAATAGAGGTACATCACAACCCTTATTGGCAACAATAAGATAAGGATTCCTTAGTCCTTATGAGACTCATTTGTGTAATGTTCCTATGGTTAGGGAGCACTAGGATTGTAGAGTTTTTTAGGAGGAAAAAGGATTAGTTTTTATAATCCTTTTAAATGCACAACAATACTTATTATCTTTTGAGCTCAGTCTCCTATTCTGTATTGAGCACATATTTTTATCCTCCAAAAACTCCAATTGTTTATTAATGTAGCAAGGGTTTATTATTTCAAAAATAGTATACACCAATTTAATTTACAAATAATATAATAAATTTATCTTTCATATAAAATAATGAAATATTTATGATATGTCGTATTTGATTAATAGCTTTAGTATTAGTTTAGAAATAATAGTTGGAAATAATAATATCATTTCTATATAAAATATAAATTAGGAGGACATCGCACCTAATTGAATACCATATAATGGGGTGTCAAAACATGCAACCTACAACGCATAAATTGTCATTCCAAAATCCAAAAAATGAATTATAATTTAATTCATAAATAGTTCGAATCTTTTGGAGGCCATTTAGAATCACTTTTATTTTATGTTATCTATTTTTATTTTTATTTTTATTTATTTCATTTTATTTATATTTTGATTTTAAATAAGACATATCTAGTATTTTATAAATTTATTTTCTTATATTTATATTATGGTGATAATCATGGAGGGCTTTAAAAATTATTTTAGTGTTTTGATAAATGAATAATAAAATTCATTTATAAAACAGAAAATAAAAATGCATAAATAATGCACCAAATAAATATATCTTCAAAAATAATATAAAATAAAAATAAAAAAATATAATTCCCAAGGATTAGACTAAGCCAAGCTTCTAAGAGTTAGGGTTCGATGCATATTATTGGAATAATTTTTCAACTCATAGGTATCTTTATAGTCTTGTGTTATCAGAATCTAAGTTCTAGATTTCTATAAAAATATTAACTTAGAATCTCAATAATTTCAATTTTAAAAATATAAAGCTCAATAATAGGATAATTTGAAATGCTCATTGAGATTTACAATATTTAAAAATGTTTCCTAATTATTCCTATTTGATCTCCAAAAAGTCCTTCCTATTGAATCAATCCCACCAGATTTTTAAAAATAATCATCCCTTGATTATAAACATTGAAATCAATAGATATGTTAGCCAATCACTTTAATAGAGATTTTTCTTGGAAGATTCACATATTTAAGATATAATTAACTATTGGGGCTTGCCCATATAGAAAACTTCAGAACTAAGATTAATAAACTTTGCTTTATTTTATTTATATAAAGTAGGAGAAAAATCTTTGGTACACATAGACCCATCAGCCTTAGATGTTCTCATTAGATGATTGAGTCTATTATAGGATGATATTGCTGTCTTTTGAGGTAGTATATCATTCCTGTGATGTTCTCTTAGATGTTCTCTTAGATGTTCTCATTAGATGATTGAGTCTATTATAGAAATGAGCTTGATTATTTGACATGCTCCTGTTGATAATTATTCATTATTAACAACTAGATGTCATAAGATTTTCACCTAAATAAGTAAGAATCACATGTGTCATGGATTATTTATTCATCTATATATAGAATCTTTGAACAATGCTATAATGATAAATTCTTAAGAATTTTAACACAACAATTATACATTGCATTTCTAAAATAGACAAATTTTAAATACATCTGACCAAACAACATCCAATTTATTGGTCCACAACTCCATTCTCTACCGTGCTCAACCATCTACTTGAGCCATTTCCTGCTCTCAGAACCTGCGATGACTCAGAAAAACCTTCTTGAGTAACCCACCACCATTACGCCACCATCACAATGACCAAATCTCTAACACCGTGGCATTTCAACTCCCAACTTCGGACTTCGTTGTCACAGCCCAAATGACCCCCTCCTTATTGTAGGTCAATCGGTGTACAGAATATGATGACTTGATTAGACACAGATTCCACCAACACGTTCCAACATGTGATACTGCGGAACAAGCAAGTGAAATTTATTTCTCATCAAATCACCACAAACAAATTCATATATTGATTTTCTTAACTAATTAATTCATATTACATAAATTGGAAGTATGAGAATCTTCAAGTTTGTACACACATACAGAGTAACTAAAGGCATTAGTGTTAAAATTTTATACGTACCCAAAAAGCCTTTATAATCTTCCAAAACTATACACCCAAAATTGTACAAATCAACAAAACTGACTAGCATTTACCCACCTCGTCCTTACCTGAAATTATCAACGGTATCATCATAAGCCAAAGCTTAGTGTGACAAATAAAGCTAAAGTAAGCTCAGAACAAGACAGTAGAATTAAGCGTGCATGTACATTTGAAATTTTCAGGAAAGTGAGTGGTAAAATATGCTGCAAAAATGTAACTGAATAATATTCTGTAAAGTAGTATTGTATAAATAATTTATCATTTCATAGGAGTCGATTAATTATTCAATTATTTAATGAAAGCAATTTCAATTCTATATCAAATCATTTCCTAGAAATATCATTTATAATTGTATAGGTTTTAATTTTCATAACATAAGTTAATCATCATGGCCGTAAAGTGATACTTACTACAGACAGTTGGTTTGCTTAACAATCCCAACCTCAATGTTAGAGTCGAGGATGCTAAGATCCCCTATTAAAGACTCATCTCATCAGAACTTTTGCCTATCTACGCAGATTTTTATAACATAGTCTTCCTATCATAATTTCTAACATATCTCTGTTTATCACATCACTTCATTTAGCAATTAATAATGCATATTTTAAAATATTTTCATATGCACAACAAGATCATATGATATTAAGGCAATTGACTAACTGGCTTATAATCATTGTAACTCAGTAATAAGCATTTGTATTTGCATAAAATATGACAGGAATATTTATATGCCATTTATACAGTATTAAAAAAATTATTAAGAATTGGTAGGAACAGTGGCATACATTAGTGCTATAGAAACTGAATTTAAATTAGCAATTATATGTCTCACCTCAGTGTTGTGATGTGCTCGACGCTTCAGTACCTAACCTATAATTGAATAACTCTTACATGAATTTCATAAATCAATTTAACGTAGTAGTGCCAAGCTTAAACTTCATTCTTACAAATCGATGTCTCCTCATATAATCTTTAAAACACGGAGACTCAAGTACTCTTAACTAATGCCAATACTAATTACCTGATTAGATTAACATAAAGTTAACAAAAATATAAGACTATAACTATAATTAAAGAAGCCAACATAATTTCTCCCATTCTAATTCACAATCTAATATCGGTCCTATTAGGAAATGAAAACAGAAAAATTCTGCATACTCACCTAACAGCTAGAAATATGTCCTCTAACAGATGACGGAACTCCCTAGCAGATTGTGGAACTCCCTATTGCACATTTCTGCACCGAGGAAGGTTGCTGGCTAGAGGAAAAAAGAATAGGAAAGAAACCCAACAAGTCACGAAACTCCCCAGGCTACCCTCCTATCGGCCAGGACCCAAAATTTTGATTTCGAGCCAGCCGATTCACGGGACTCCTCAGCTCGGGCGATCGGCATCACGAGAGGTGGCAGCTCCAGTCGAAGCGGGCATCCTCGGCTCAGGCGTCTCATGTCATGGGAGGTGGCGGTCCCCCGAAGGCGGCGTGAGAAGAAGGAAGGGATTAGCCGCGGCTTGGAGGAGACAGACCCACAAATCTATGGAGGAACAAACCCACAAATAAAATCTGCGGCTAGAGGAAACAAAATAAAAAGGAACGGGTATACATTTCGATAGGTCCCAGCCAAACACGCGTCAAATTCCTTAATCCAGCCGCTGCATGCCAAGGGAGGGGTTTTGGTGCTACAGTAACATTACTACAGTAACAAATTTAGATTATTTAAAAAAAAACAATTATTAACTAGAAATTAGCTTTGGATATTACAATTTCCCCCTCTTAAAAAAAATTTTGTCCTCAAAATTTCTTCTCAATCATTCGAATAGGAAGGAAAACTTCTGTCTCATCTCTTGTTCAACCTCCCAAGTAGCTTCTTTAACTGGCCTATATTTCCATTTAATTTTAACATAGGAAATTTGTATGTTTCGTAATCTTTTCACATCAAATTCCAAAATCTTTTCTAGCTCCAATGCATAAGTCAAATCTGGTTGTATTTCAAACTTTGTGTATGAAATCTTACGCTTTCGAATCATGATCCATTTTCTCAACATTGAAATGTGAAAGACGTTGTGAATGTCTGCTAACTTAATGGGTAAGGTAAGCCTGTAAGCCATATTGCTAATCCTTTCAATGATTTCAAAAGGTCCTATGTACCTAGGGCTTAATTTACCTCCATGACCAAATCTACTAATCCCTTTCATAGGTTTGACTTTCAAGAATACAAATTCTCCAACTTAAAATTCTACATCTTGGTGTTTTAAGGTGTAATACTTCTGTTGACGATCCTGAGTAGCTTTCAATATATCCCTGATTAATATGATTTTCTCTGTAGCTTGATCAACCAACTCTGGACCTAACAGCTGTCTTTCTCCTACTTCAACCCAACTCAATGGAGTTCTACACTTTCGACCATACATCGCTTCATACGGAGCCATCTGAATATTAGATTGGTAGCTATTATTGTAAGCAAACTCAATCATAGGAATATGATCTTCCTAGCTACCTTCGAAATCTAAAACACAGCCTCAACAAATCCTCTAGGACTTGAATTGTTCTTTCTAATTGTCCATCAGTCTGAGAATGAAAAGCCGTACTTAAGTGTAATTATGTGCCCAGGCCTCTCTGAATTCCATTCCATAATCTACAAGTAAACCTACCATCTTTGTCAGAGACAATCACTTTCGGAACATCGTGAAGTCTTACAATTTATTTAACATATAATCTAGACAATTTATCAACTGAGTCTATCAGTTTCATAGGTAAGAAATGAGTTGACTTGGTCAATCTATCCACAACAACCCAGATACTATCATGACCTTGCCTGGATCTAGGAAATCCCATAATAAAATTCATTGCAATTTCTTTCCACTTCCACTCAGGTATAGGTAATGACTGTAACAATCCACTGGGTCTTTGATGCTCAGCTTTAGCACTCTGACAAGCTTGACATTTAGAGACATATTCAGCTATGTCTTTCTTCATACTTGACCACCAAAATGCTACTTTTAAATATTTATACATTTTTGAACTACCTGGATGAATAGTATATCTACCGATGAGCTTCTTGTCTCAATTCAACATCACTTGGTACCCATAATTATGAATTTTTTTGAATAACACCCTCTGCATCTATAGTAAAATTCTACCTCTTACTAGTTTGGATTTGTTCAATGAATTTCTGATATCCATGATCCAATTTCTGTGCAGCTTTGATTATGTCAAATAAAGTTGATTGCACTATTAATTGATATAAATGCCTAGTATCACTGAATCTTCTAACTTCTAGCTGTAGAGCCTCTAATTCTCTAATCAACTCTGACTTTTGAGTAATAATCCAACTGACATTTCCCATGGACTTGTGGCTTAATGCATCTACCACCACATTAGCTTTTCTGGACAATACTGAATATTTAAATCATAATCTTTAATGAACTCGAGCCATCTTCTTTGTCTTAGATTCAATTCTTTTTGTGTAAAGATATATTTAAGACTCTGATGATCAGTAAAAATTATGCATTTCACTCCATACAAATAATGTCTCCAAATTTTAAGGGCAAATACAACAGCTGCTAACTCTAGATCATGAACAGGATAATTTCTTTCATGATGTTTTAATTGTCTCGAAGCATAAGCAATTACTCTTTATTTTGCATTAAAACACAACCCAAACCTTTTAAAGATGCATCACTAAATATTTGGAATCCCTCAGTCCCTGATGGAATAGCTAAAATTGGTGCAGTGGTCAAATGCTTTTTCAATTCTTGAAAACTCTGCTCACATTCAATTGTCCATTGAAATCTGACATCATTTCTCATTAAATTAGATAGAGGCATTGCAATATGAGAAAATCTCTTGACAAACTTCCTGTAATAACCTGCTAAGCCCAGAAAACTGTGAACTTCTGTAATATTCTTAGGTGTAGACCATTCTAAAATTGTCTTTACTTTTGAGGATCAACAGAAACTCCTTCACCACTGATAATGTGACCCATAAATGCGACACTACGCATCCAAAACTCACATTTTATAAATTTGGCATACAATTGATTTTTCCTTAACAACTCTAAAACAAAACTCAGATGATTTGCATGATCTTCATCAGTTTTAGAATAAATCAGAATATCATCAATGAAGATGATAACAAACTGGTCTACCAAGGGTTTGAAAATATGATTCATTAGGTCCATAAAGACTGCAGGAGCATTAGTTAAACCAAATGGCATAACAAGAAATTCATAATGGCCATACCTGGTTCCAAAAATTGTTTTAAAAATATCAGCATCTTTAACTCTAACTTGATGATATCCAGATCTCAGATCAATTCTAGAAAATAGCTCCTCCAACCGGATCAAATAAATCATCAATCCTGGTAGTGGATACTTGTTCTTGATTGTCACTTTATTTAAATCAATACACACAATCGCATAGACCCATCCTTTTTCTTAACAAATAGCACCGCACTCCACGGTGAGTTGTTGGGCCTAATAAATCATTTATCCATCAATTCCTGCAATTGACACTTCAATTCATGTAATTTCTTAGAGCCATCTGGAGATTTATGTATAGTTGTACCAGGTTGTATATCGATCCCAAACTCCACTTCTCATTTTGGTGGCAACCCTAGTAATTTCTCAGGAAACACATCAGGAAATTAAAAACAACTGGAATGTTTTTCAGCTCAAACACCTCCTTATTCAACATATCTAATTTGGCCAGAAATACAATTTCACCGCTTCTTAAATATTTACTCAATTTTTTTACACTAATCAAAGAAGACACGACATTCTTATCACACAAAAAATAAAATGATTTTTCACCATGCACACTAAATTTTACTCTCCTCTTTGAGCATTCAATTGTTGCAAAGTATTTGATCAACCAATCTATACCTAGAAAAATGTCAAAATGTCTAATTGATAAGATAATTAGTTCCATAAGAAATTATTTATCTTGAATGTTAATGTCAACAACACATTTCTTATTTGTACTCAAACTATTACCAGAAGGCATCACCACATTCCATACAGGTGTGAAATAACTAGTATCAAGTGGTAAATTGGTGGTGAAAGAATCAGAAATGAACAAATGTGAAGCACCAGAATCAAACTGAACTGAACCCAAATGATCTGAAATTTTAAGCATACCTGACACCACTTCATTTGATTCCTTCGCTTTCTGCGGGTGATGGCAAAAACTCTGGCTTTTATTGGAGGGTTGGTTTTACGCTCTGAAGTTTCTCCTTTTTCTTGAATTGAAGGTTTCCCCATAAACTGTGTTACTTGGCTTCCTAGCTTCCAAAAACTTTCTTTGTTGACCCTGTCCCTGATAATTGAATAATTTATATCCTTCTTCTTCTCCAATGGACTATATGTTGCACGATATCCAACCTGACCACATCTATAGCATTTCCCTGATCCCGCCAAACATTGTCCAAAATGTCTCTTTCCACACTTATCACAAATAGGTTTCTCCAACTGAAGTTGTTTCTGTCTGTCATCAAATTTAAATTTCTTGCTAGAGAAATCTGGCTTTATTTCAAAGCTTTTACGCTTGCCAGTTTGCGAATCCCAATGTTGCTTGGAGAAGTTTAACTCATTTTCAATTCTCCTAGCCCTTTCAACTAACACTGAGAACTCACTGATATCAAATGGTGTTAATGCCAATCTTAATTAATCTCTGAGGCCTTGCAAGAAATCTATGACATTTCTTTTCCTGTGTACTAATATAATGTGGAGCATATCAAGAAAGAGAAATGAACTCAGCTTCATACTGCATTATAGTTTTTGATCCTTGAGTTAAATTAAAAAATTTGTCTTGTAAAGCAAGTCTAGCTGATGGTGGAATAAACCAATCCTTGAACACTTTGACAAATTCATCCCATTTGATCTGTGTAATAGGTATCATATTAAATCTTTCCCTGTGTTGAGCCTGCCACCACCTTTCTGCCTCCTCTTTTAATACGAAAGTAGCCAGTACTACTCTTCTATTTTTAGTGCAAATCATCCCATCCAGAATTTTTCCAATTTTAAGCAGCCAATCTTCTGCCACTATAGGATCACTGGTTCCCTTGATTGCTAATGGCTTGAATGATTGAAATATCCTCAAATGCTGATCCACTTTTGAACCAAACTCAGATTTGGGCCCACTAGTCGCAGATTTTTTAATAGATGCTAGCTTATCAGCTACCTGGGAAATCAACTGAACTACCCCTTGCAATTCATCAAATCTACCTTCACCACATGCTCTAGGTTGTATTTCACTCATGTTAGAATTATCTACGACATGTAGTTCGGGGTCTGTAATTAGTTTAGAGGACTGACCATCTAACCTTTCTGGCATTTCTTCAGGTAAATTAATCTGTAATTACAAGAATTATTTATTTGATACATATTTATTAAATATCATGCATGCATGAAGTTAAGAATATATGGGTCCTAACCCAAAATTAATCATCCTATAACTCTGTATTGATCAATTCAATGCTTATTCTAAATCCAAATCATGCTTCCATGGCTATTGCTCATCAACCTTTTTGCTCTCAACCTTATTTCTCTGATACCACTTTCTGTCACTTGGATTCATATAAGAAAAACATAGGTTCAACCATGTTGCTTCCTTTGAGTTGGTAGCTTTTGATAATACTTTAAATTTTCAATTATTCTTAACTATAGTTAAGAAGTTGTCATTGAAATGGCTCTAAAGATTCTCTTTTGGAAATATAAAATTTTAATCAAATTAAAAAAATAGTTTTTCTCTCAATTTGGCTCTACTCTTAGTTTAGCTATACACTTTTAGCTAGGCTTATTGTGAGCTTAATTACATCATTTTAGTTGAGTTTATCCTCAATACAATCATACTCATTTAACTTTATTTTTTTATCCCCATAAATATACTCTTTTGGTGAAGAATCTTTTTAGATTACTCATACATTTTATCTTAGTCCATTCTTAGTATTCTTATGTTCTTTTCAATATATTACCCACCTTCCTAATCATGCTTTCTGATTAAAAGATCAAATATGTCAATCAAGGTCATTTAAATGAGGAAAATGATTGCATCCTTTGAATTTAGGAAGTTTCATAGTGTTAATGTTGAATAGATTTACACCACTACTCTTATTCACCAAAATCTCATTTCTAAGAGAGGATTCCTTTGTCCTTGGAGGAAAGTAGATAGCAGAATAACATAAGGGGTGGGAATCATTTGCTTATGAGACTCATTTGTGTAATGTTCCTATAGTTAGGGAATTATTTGTCAATGTTAAGGAGCATGAGGATTGTAGAGTTTTTTAGGAGGAAAAGGGTTAGTTTTTATAATACTTTCATTAATAGAATTTATATGTTAAAAGATATTGAAAATGATAATTATTCTGTCTATCATAATGATGACTTGTATTTTGAATGAGAAAAGAGAGAGGAAGGAAAAATTAATAAACTTTTTTGATATTAGTATGAATGTTGATGCAAAGGTTTAGCATTATTTGATATTTGACAAGTTGATTTCAAGTGGGAATATCAGTGAGGTGATTAAAGATAGGGTTGTCCTTAATTTTGGCATTCATAAAGGATTTTCTATAAATATTGGTAAAGTTATTCATTACTTTATTTTAAATATAATTAAGAGTAGTATTACTCTAAGTTTTGAAAATCTCTCACTCATTTTCTAGCTTTACACATAGATAAGGGCTTAAGCAATCTTAATGAGGAACAATTAATTCCTAAAGCTCCTTTGATTAGAGAGAGGATTAGGACTTTTGGATCTAAATATGAGCCAAGTGAGAGTTCATGCACATCACCTTTTAGACCCTGATCTTCTATAATAATGAGTGAGTAACTACTTGACTTGAGTTGAGCTGTCCGATCTACAACATAGGTCTAAGAGAGTAGCAGGTGATATCGGAAATTGAAAAAAAAAATTTTGACTGCTATATGGAATAATAACAACAATTTTCTTGGCTAAGTATAACTCAACTTTAGCCCACATATTTCACGACTATCAGGTGAATGTGAGTGTGGGTCGTGTTTTAAAAAAATTCATAAATCAAACAAATTGATAAAACTAGCATAAGGAGATTATAAATATATATAAAAAAGATACATATGCTATATAAAAATAATTTATAAAAAATACATTTTACATGTTAAATTTATATGTAACATAAACAATTAAAAAAATAAAGGTTCCAAAGTGCCTTAATAATTAGGATACGATTAATGATGATGATTATTAAAAATATATATGAATAAAACATATAGATTCTTAATATAATTGAGTTATCCTTTGTCACTATTTGACATAATTTGATAATTAACAAGTGTTGTATTGAGCACATATCTTTATCCTTCAAAAAACCCAATTTTTTAATAATGTAGCGTGGGTTTATTATTTCAAAAACAGTATACACCAATTTAATTTGCAAATAAAATAATAAATTTAGCATTCGTATGAAATAATGAAATATTTATGATATGATGTATTTGATTAATAGCTTTAGCATTAATTTAGATATAACAGTTGGCACTAATAATTTCATTTCTATATAAAATGTAAATTATGAAGACATCACCTAATTAAATACCAAATAATGCGTCTCAAAACATGAAACCCAGAACACATTTATATTTTACTGCTCTACGCGAAATGAAAATTTTATCGAAAACAATCACAAATATTTTTGCATTGGTCAGTGCGGTGATTAGTTTGGTGACCTTAGGAGGGAAATTAGTAGCGACCAGATGGTGAAGCTGGGCCATGGTTTTTGGTTGCAGTTGGTCTATGTCAGCAATCCCCTTGGTTACCTCTCTCTCTCTCCTTCCAAATTCAGCTTATTCTTATCATCTCGAATCCTATCCCTAGCTCTTACTTCCGGTAATGCTTTTTGTGTTTGTATTTTGAATTTGTTCGCACCTCTGTGGTTTATATATACTTGATTTTGATATAATTGATTGGTGAATGGTTTTTGGTTGGCTATCCAATTTGTTTTTCTTAATTTTGGTCTGTATAAAGAACATAGCGTCGTAATTTATTGGTGTAATTTACTATTTGTGTATATTGATTGTCTTTTTTTTGTTACTTTTATCATTTATTTATCATTCTGGTAAAGTTTAGCATGTTCGCTTTAAACCTTTATTAGTAGATATTTGTTAACTCTATTTTTTGATAATGTGCATGCATTAATGCTAAAAACATGGCTCAAGAAATGGAACGACTTCAAATATGCAGTTTGAAGTACTTTATCATCAACACTAAGAGAAAGTATTTTAAGAACTACATTTAAGCTACTTGCTCATAATAGTGCACTTTCGTTGTGCATCTTAGCATTTTTACCTTTTTAAAATAAGAGGGTGCATAGTAAAAAGCATAGCCTATAGTTTCCTTATAGGATTTTTGCATTTCAATACATTCAAGCATGGATGACAATGCCTCAAAGAGAGGGAGAAAGAAAATTATGAACTATTGTTTGGTAGGTGAGGAGAGGGACATCATTTTAGTTGTCACTTTGACTTCATGGACTGCAAATGGCTAAGGATTGCTAGCATTCTATGCTCCTCTCCGTTGCTTAAGTACTTCAAGTATTGGGGTAAACTAGTTGGAACTATCCCATACTCATGAAATCACAGAAGACTCAACAGAGCCCTGTATAAAATTTTGCTTCTGCAAAAAGCTCTCCGAATCTGGGTGTTAAAATGAAGGATTTGAAAGCCTTCTATCTCTTATATCAAGGTTTTATGGAGCCTTGCATATATTGAGTTGTGTAAGGATATTTCTCAGATATAATAGAATATTATAATCAATTCATTTGCTCATGTCTAGTATCTTCTTAAGATCTTTATGAATGACATTCTCATTAACTTCGATATTCTTATTTTTGTCTTGATTTGACGATCCCTTCTATGGTGATGGTGGCAGCACCTCGAGTTGATGTTTTTCCACATTAATCACCAAGAAAATTCTTAACTCCACATTAAAAAATTATTTTATGTATTAGAAAAAAAATTAAGAAATTAAAGTCTTACTAGGAATTACAAGTATGCTTGGATCTATGATTTTATAGTCTCACTTTTTCATGTTATGAAGATTCACATATTTGATTGATCTATTCTTCTATTTTCTTAAATATTATATTTTGTGAAGTCATTTCTAAGATAAAGATTTAAAGGAGGTGGCCTTAGCTTCAACAAATGTTAAATATATAATTCCCTTGATAGAAGTTATCATAAAGATTTGCCCATCTGCACAAAAAAGAGAGTTATAATGACTGCATGAATCCAAGAAGACATAAGCTTCATAAGTGGAATCATTTAAAATTTACTGTCTCCTAACTTATTTTGTTATAACATATTTATTTGTTTTATATGTTTGGTTTTAATACCACAATTATGAATTGTTCAAATCTTATTATTGTATTAAGTGTTTATTAAAATTAAATTTTTTTTTAAAAACCCAATTCATCCCCCTCTTTGATCACATGCAACATGCATTAAGGAATAGTTGGCATGTCTTAACAAGTTTCTAAATAGAGTAAATAAACAAAAGAATTATTAAATTTTTTTTTGCTACAACTACTTCAATGAGGAAATAAAAAATAATACCTTTTATGCTTAGTGAATGAAAAAAATATTGGTGTTTACTTATGGACTATTTGGGATCAATTTTATTTTTTATTTTTACTTTTATGTTATTTATGAAAATATGTTTGTTTATAGTATTTTTATGTTGTTTTATTTTTTATTTTCAAAAATAAATAATTATTTTTAAAAACACTCAAAACATCTAAAAGATGTTTAGTATGTTTTTGAAAATAACAAGTACAATCAAACAAGTTTATTTTTAAGCAAAACATAAATAAAACAAAATAAAAATAAAAAACAAAAGTGATCCCAAACAACCCCTTAATAATTCAACATGGCAATGTCATAATATCGCAAACCAATATATTATTTTATTGTGTTTCAAATCTAACAAATTGTAAATCAAAGTTTGAAATGAAGTATATAAAATTTTAATTTTTTGTTAAAATAATTATTTAATTAAATATAAAAAGTCCAAACTATGCCTACATTTATTTGTGAATTTTATTAAAATTTTACTTGGAAAATTCAAACAAAATTTAAGATAATTGACATAGAAATTTAAAAACATCTTAAAACTAAAAACTAATTTTTGCAAAAGTTACACACACCGAATTCAAATATAATTTAATTTATAAAAATAACTTTTTTACCAATCTTTTAGATCATTAATTGAGTTTTAGCATATGAGATTGTTAGAGCTCAAATGGAGTAAATAAGGTGTTTTCATAATTTGACTTTCAAGAATTATAAAATTATAATTTTGAATTATCTACCTATTTTTAATTTTATGTGCATTTTTTTTAGGATTTTGTAATTAGTAATTATCAAACCCTAATTGCTACATGACACTTTAATCTATCTAATGATACATATGATTGGATCATTGGTGCTTAATGACTAATTATCCTATAATTTTTGTGTGTTTATAATCGAAATAATATCTCAATGAGATGTATATTTTATCAGACTATACTCAAATCAATGGTATTGTATGAATCTAAATGTTACACTATAGAAATATTGATATTTAAGTTAAGTGTGTCATAAATAAAATTTTCAAGAAATTTATATTATAGAATGAGAAATTATTAATTAATGAATGATTTTGTTAGCTAAAAAGTTTGATTGAAATAATGAGATAATTATGATATGCCGTATTTGATTAATAAATTTAGTATTAATCTAGATATAACAGTCGGCACTAATAATTTCATTTCTATATAAAATATAAAGTAGAAGGACATTGCACCTAATTAAATACCAAATAATGGGGTCTCAAAACATGCAACTCACAACACACACAGATCTCTCTCTCTCTCTCTCTCTCTCTCTCTCTCTGAGAAGGATTGTCATACAGTGGCGGTACTTAGGGTTTGAGCGTCTAACTGGACGGATACAGACGACCTAACTACTATCTGTGTGCATCAGGCTGCATCAATAAGCGAAAAAAAATTTAAACTTTTTTTCGACGAGGAAATTCAAAGGAAAAATAATTTTAAATTAATTTTATAAGAATATATTATAAGAAATAAGTAAACTTTTTTAATTAAAAATTTAATAAGTTATTTTTAAAAAAAATAATTAAATAATGTGGTAATTTTGACCAAATTTTCTCACAAGAGAAGGAAAATATTTAATAATTAAGTTTTATTATTATTATTATTATTATTATTATTTCTAGGAGATTTATATATACCACACAATTCTTATATATTTACATATCTAATACCTAAAATTAGATATTTATATATCTAACACTTTTCTATGCTTAAAAAGGTGCATTTCACTTTTTGAAAGTGAATAAAGTGGCATTTTTGATGTGATATTGAAAATTAGAGTGTTATATATATAAAAATTGAAGTTTAAGTGTTAGATATAGAAATACATAAAAATTGTGTGGTATGCAAATCCCCCTTTGTTCTAACAAGAGGATTCACATTAATTTACCATACCTTTTTTAAAATTAAGAATATTTATTTACATAGCACATAATTTACATGAATTTATATGTCTAATATTTAAATTTTAATATTTATAAATATAACACTTTTTTATATTTAAAAAGTACATTTCACTTTTGAAAAAATTATGATAATATTATTTTTCTATTTGATATTAAAGACATAGATATATATATATATATATATATATATATATATATATATATATATATATATATATATATATTAAAATTAAGATGTAAAATATGTAAATATATAAGAATCTTGTGCTATGTATGTAAATTCCCCCAAAAATTTATTAAATTTATTTTCATAAAATTTTGCTTAAAAAATAATATAAATAATAATTAAAAATCTAAGATCATTGAAGTAAATCAATCTCATTGATCATGTTAAATCAGGTTTAAAAAGAGTTGAAGCACTGTAAATAATAGCCGTTGAATGCATTTTCCGAGAACTTTTCGAACATGCAATCTTAAGTAAAGATCAAAATAACTCACTTTGATTCACATAAGAAAAAAAATAGATTCAACCATGTTGCTTATTTTGAGTTGGCAACTTTTGAATATCACTAATACTTTAATGTTTCAATTATTCGTAACTATGGTTAGGAAGTTGTCATTGAAATGGCTCTAAAGAATCTCTTTTAGAAATATAATTTTTAATCAAATTCAAAATAGTAGTTTTACTCCCAGTTTGGCTTGACTCTAAGTTTAGCTATACACTTTTAGCTGGGCTTATTGTGAGCTTAATTATACCATTTTAGTTGAGTTTTACCTCAATACAATCATACTCATTTAACTTTATTTTTTATCCCTATAATCATACTCTTTTGGTAAAGAATCTTTTTAGATTACTCATATTTTTATCTCACTCCATGCTTAGTATTCTCATATTTTTTTAAATATATTACCCACCTTCCTAATCATGCTTTTTGATTAAAATAGATCAAAGATTTCAATCAAGATCATTTAAAAGAGGAAAATGATTGCATCCTTTGAATTTAGGAAGTTCCTTAGTGTTAATGTAGAATAGAGGTACATCACTACCCTTATTGGCAAAAATCTCATTCCTAAGAGAGGATTCCTTAGTCCTTGGAGAAAAGTAGATAGCACAATAAGATAAGGGGTTGGAAATCATTAGCTTATGAGACTCATTTGTGTAATGTTCCTAAAGTTAGGGAATTATTTGTCAATGCTAAGGAGCACTAGGATTGTAGAGTTTTTTAGGAGGGAAAGGGTTAGTTTTTATAATGCTTTCATTAGTAGAATTTATATGTTAAAAGATATAGAGAATGATAATTATTCTGGCTATCATAATGCTGACTTGTATTTGGAAGAGAATGAGAAAAGAGAGAGGGAGGAAAAATTAATAAACTTTTTTGATATTAGTATGAATGCTGATGCAAAGGTTTAGCATTATTTGATATTTGACAAGTTGATTTCAAGTGGGAATATCAGTGAGGTGATTAAAGATAGGGGTGTCCTTAATTTTGGCATTCATAAAGGGTTTTCTATAAATATTGGTAAAGTTATTCATTACTTTATTTTAAATATAATTAAGAGTAGTATTACTCTAAGTTTTGAACATCTCTCACCCTTTTTCTAGCACACACAAGGGCTTAAGCAATCTTAATGAGGAACAATTAATTCCTAAAGTTCCTTTGATTAGATAGAGGATTAGGACTTTTGGATCTAAATATGAGCCAAGTGAGAGTTCATGCACATCACCTTTTAGACCCTGATCTTCTAAAATGAGGAGTGAGTAACTACTTGACTTGAGTGTTTAGCTGTCCGATCTACAACATAGGTCTGAAAGAGTAGCAGGTGATATCAGGAGATTGAAAAAAAAAATGACTGCTATATGGAATAAAAACAACAATTTTCTTGGCTAAGAATAACTCAACTTTAGCCCACATATTTCACGACTATCAGGGGAATGTGAGTGTGGATCGTGTTTTAAAAAATTCAAAAATCAAACAAATTATAAAATGAGCATAAAGAGATTATAAATATATATAAAAAAGATACATATGCTATATAAAAATAATTTATAAAAAATACATTTAACATGTTAAATTTATATGTAACATAAACAATTAAAAAAATAAAGGTTCCAAAGTGCCTTAATAATTAGGATATGATTAATGATGATGATTATTAAAAATATATATAAATAAAACATATAGGTACTTAATATAATTGAGTTATCCTTTGTCACTATTGGACATAATTTGATAATTAACAAGTGTTGTATTGAGCACATATCTTTATCCTTCAAAAAATCCAATTTTTTAATAATGTAGCGTGGGTTTATTATTTCAAAAACAGTATACACCAATTTAATTTGCAAATAAAATAATAAATTTAGCATTCGTATGAACTAATGAAATATTTATGATATGCCGCATTTGATTAATAGCTTTAGCATTAATTTAGATATAACAGTAGGCACTAATAATTTCATTTCTATATAAAATATAAATTAGGAGGACATCGCACCTAATTGAATACCATATAATGGGGTCTCAAAACATGAAACCCAGAACACATTTATAGTCATCCCAAAATCCAAAAAATGATTTGTAATTTAATTCATAAATAGTTTGAATCTTTTGGAGGCCATTTAGAATCACTTTTATTTTATGTTATCTATTTTTATTTTTATTTTTATTTATTTCATTTTATTTATATTTTTATTTTAAATAAGACATATTTAGTATTTTATAAATTTATTTTCTTATATTTATATTATGGTGAAAATCATCGAGGGCTTTAAAAATTATTTTTAGTATTTTGATAATGAAAATAAAAATGCATAAATAATGCATCAAATAAATGTATCTTCCAAAATAATATAAAATAAAAATTTTAAAAATAAACATAATTACCAAGGATTAGACTAAGCCAAGCTTCTAAGAGTTAGGGTTCGATGCATATTATTGGAATAATTTTTCAACTCATAGGTATCTTTATAGTCTTATGTTATCAGAATCTAAGTTCTAGATTTCTAAAAATATTAACTTAGAATCTCAATAATTTCAATTTTAAAAATATAAAGCTCAATAATAGGATAATTTGAAATGCTCATTGAGATTTACAATATCTAAAAGTGTTTCCTAATTATTCCTATTTGATCTCCAAAAAGTCCTTCCTATTGAATCAATCCCACTAGATTTTTAAAAATAATCATCCCTTGATTATAAACATTGAAATCTATAGATATGTTAGCCAATCACTTTAATAGAGAGTTTTCTTAGAGATTCACATATTTAAGATATAATTAACTATTAGGGCTTGCCCATATAGAAAACTTAAGAACTCGGATTAATAAACTTTGCTTTATTTCATTTATATAAAGTAGGAGAAAAATCTTTGGTACACGTAGACCCATCAGCCTTAGATGTTCTCATTAAATGATTGAGTCTATTATAGGATGATATTGCTATCTTTTGAGGTAGTATATCATTCCTTAATATCGTACTCGATCTTTTCAATAAGTATCCCCAAAATTTGTATGATATCACTCATCATATTTTTAAACACCATAATACCATAGTTTGAGCTTTTTAGTGACCCTCTACCCATTTGATCCCCCATCAAGGTGGTTAATATTAGATAGTCTATAATTATAACTATCAATGATGGTGCACAAAGGGCAAACTTTTTGTCTTTGTCTTCCACTTTCTCCATAAATAGATGATAACTAATAGATTTGTTAACCAAGCAGCTCCACAACAGGTCATGAGAGGTCTCTGAAAAAAAAAAAGAGAAGTGATTGTGTAAGAGGCAAAACATTTTAGCAACCTTGTGTAATAGAATAGTGAAGCTTTTATGTTGTTAACCCTAGTGAAAGTTAGCAAACTACATTATATCTTGATCTCCCATTTAATAACATTTTTTTAAAATCTTTCATCTTTGTGCTCATCTCCAAATTAGCACAATCTTGCTTGAAGATTTTTTCATCAATTTTCTCTCAAACTGTAAATGACAAGGGAGAAATGAGCTTGATTATTTGACATGCTCCTATTGATAATTATTCCTTATTAACAACTAGATGTCATAAGATTTTCACCTAAATAAGTAAGCATCACATGTGTCATGGATTATTTATACATCTATATATAGAATCTTTGAACAATGCTACAATGATAAATTCTTAAGAATTTTAACACAACAATTATACATTGCATTTCTAAAACAAATAGATTTTAAATACATCTGACCAAACAACATCCAATTTATTGGTCCACAACTCCATTCTCTACCATGCTCAACCATCTACTTGAGCCATTTCCTGCTCTCAGAACCTGCGATGACTCAGAAAAACCTTTTTGAGTAACCCCATCACCATTACCGCCACCATCACAATGACCAAATCTCTCTAGCAACTGTGGCATCACCTACAACTCCCCAAACTCAGACTTAGGGCCCGTTGTCACACCCCAAATGACCCCCCCCCCTTTATTCTAAGGTCAGTCTGAGGTGTAACAGAATAAGATGACTCGATTAGACACAGATTCCACCAACACATTCCAACATGTGATATTGCGGAACAAGCAAGTGAAATTTGTATCTCATCAAATGATCACAAATAAATTCATATATTGATTTTCTTAACTAATTAATTTATATCACAGAAATTGGAAGCATGAGAATCTTCAAGTTTGTACACACATATAGAGTAACTAAAGACATCAGTGTTAAAATTTTGTACATATCCAAAAAGCCTTTATAATCTTCCAAAACTATACACCCAAAACTGTACAAATCAACAAAACTGACTATCATTTACCCACCTCATCCTTACTTGAAATTATCAACTGTATCATCATATGCTAAAGCTAAATGAGACAAATAAAGCTATTGTAAGCTCAGAACAAGACAGTAGAAATAAGCGTGCATGTACATTTAAAATTTTTAGAAAAGTAAGAGTGATAAAATATGCTGCAAAAATGTAACTGAATAATATTCTGGAAAGTAGTATTGTATAAATAATTTATAATTTCATAGGAGTCGATTAATTATTCAATTATTTAATGAAAGTAATTCCAATTCTATATCAAATCCTTTCGCAAAAAATGTTATTTATAATTGCATAGGTTTTGACTTTCATAACATAAGTGTCGTACCACTGTTGGCCTAAAGATGAAGGTAAGATAGGGCTGGTACCATACTTCTTGCCTAACAGCCCCTCGACACCAGTTGGCCTGCTTAACGACCCCAACCTCAATGTCAGAGTCGGGGATGCTAAGACTCTCTATTAAAGGCTCATCTCATCAGAACTTTTGCCTATCTGCGTAGATTTTTATAACATAGTCTTCCTATCATAATTTCCTGACATTTCTCCTTTTATCACATCACTTCATTTAGCAATTAATAATGCATATTTTAAAACATTTTCATATACACAACAAGATCATATGATATTAAGGCAATTGACTAATTGGCTTATAATCATTGTAACTCAATAGTAAGCATTTGTATTTGCATAAAATATGACAGTAATATTTATATGTCATTCATTCAGTATTAAGAGAATTAGTAAGAATTGGTAGGAACAGTGGCATACATTAGGGCTATAGAAACTGAATTTAAATTAGCAATTATGTCTCACCTCAGTATCGTGATGTGCTCGACGCTTCCTTGAGTACACAACCTATAATTGAATAACTCTTCTGAATACATGAATTTCATAAATCAATTTAACGTAGTAGTGCCCCAAGCTTAAACTTCATTCTTACCTGAAATTGATGTCTCCTCATATAATCTTTCGTAACACAGGAGCACGACTCCGAAGTACTCTTAACTAATGCCAATACTAATTACCTGATTAGATTAACATAAAGTTAACAAAAATGTTAGACTATAATTATAATTAAAGAAGCCAACACAATTTCCCCCATTCTAATTCACAATCCAATATCGGTCCTAGAAGGAAATGAAAACAGGAAAATTCTGCATACTCACCTAACATGTAAATATGTCAGCGATGAAAACTCACTAGCAGCGTGGAACTCCCTATCATGTATTTCTGTGTCGAGGAAGGTTGTCGGCTGGAGAAAAAAGGAATAGGAAAGAAACTCAACAAGTCACGGAACTCCCCAGGCTACCTTCCAATCGGCCAGGACCCGAATTTTGATTTCGAGCCAGCCGATTCACGGGACTCCTCAACTCGGGCGATCGTAGTCACGGGAGGCGGCGGTTCCAATCGAAGGAGACGAGATTCCTCAGCTTGGGCGATCTACGTCATGGGAGGCTACAGTCCCAGTCGAAACCGATGGCAAGAAGAAGGAAGGGATTAGCCGCAGCTTGGAGGAGACGGACCCGCAAATAAAATCTGCGGTTAGAGGAAACAAAATAAAAAAGAACGAGTATACATTTCGATAGATCCCAGCCAAACACACGTCAAATTCCTTAATCCAGCTGCTGCATGCCAAGGGAGGGGTTTCGGTGCTACAGTAACATTACAACAGTAACAAATTAGATTATTTAAAAAAAATTTATTAACTACAAATTAGCTTTGGATATTACAATTTGCTCCTCTTAAAAAAATTTGCCCTCAAAATTTCTTCTCGGTCATTCAATAGAAGCTTAAACTTGTCTCATCTCTTGTTCAACCTCCAAAGTAGCTTCTTTAACTGGCCTATGTTTCTATTTAATTTTAACATAGGAAATTTGTCTGTTTTGTAATCTCTTCACATCAAATTCCAAAATCTTTTCTAGTTCCAATGCATAAGTAAAATCAAGTTGTATTTCAAACTTTGTGTATGGAATCTTCTGCTCTGAATCTGTGATCTATTTTCTCAACATTGAAATGTAAAAGACGTTGTGAATGTCTGCCAGGTCAATGGGTAAGGCAAGCCTGTAAGCCATATTGCCAATCCTTTCAATGATTTCAAAGGGTCCTATGTACCTAGGGCTTAATTTACCTCCATGACCAAATCTACTAATCACTTTCATAGGTTTGACTTTCAAGAATACAAATTCTCTAACTTAAAATTCTACAGCTTGGTATTTTAAGTCGTAATACTATCCCCAGGCGACTTTCAATCTATCCCTGATTAATCTGATTTTCTCTGTAGCTTGATCAACCAACTCTGGACCTAACAACTGTCTTTCTCCTACTTCGACCCAACTCAATGGAGTTCTACACTTTCGACCATACAGTGCTTCATACGGAGCCATCTGAATACTAGATTGGTAGCTATTATTGTAAGCAAACTTGATCATAGAAATATGATCTTCCCAGCTACCTCCAAAATCTAAAACACATAGCCTCAACAAATCCTCTAGGACTTGAATTGTTCTTTCTGACTATCCATCAGTCTGAGGATGAAAAGCCATACTTAAGTGTAACTATGTGCCTAGGCCTCTCCGAATTCCATTCCATAATCTCGAAGTAAATCTACCATCTCTGTCAGAGACACATTCCTAAGCATGTATATAAACAAATTGGACTTGACACCCCACACATGGGTAACCAAGTCCACCTGACCTATTTTGGATTATGCTTAGGAGTATAAGCAACCTGTACAATAAAAGCAGTTATATTTTTATTATAATGCCCTTTAAGCACAATCCCTTATAGAAGATAATGATTAGACTAAATTGTCCTATAATTCATTCTGTGCACATACACCCTAACATCAAGATTAAAATATCACATCACAAAATAAAAGCAAACATCAAACCATGCATTGTTGTAACATAGGATTAGAAGTGGTGCCTTAGGCTAATATGTGTGCTTTAAAAGGTTTGTGTGGTGTGCTTAGCTAGGCTTTAAGGTTTCGATTTTCTAAGTATGAAAATGTTCAACTTAGAGGATGATTTCAATTTAAGTTGTTTAGTTGATTTAGGTTAATTTTATTTGATGATTTGATTTAGTTTGAATGAACTTACTTAATTATTAAGTGTTGTAAAGAGAGAAAAAGAAAAGATAACTTCTCTTTCCGCCCTACCTTAAGTGATATCTAAGGTAGATTCATTAATGATTTTTTTGTTTAGTGAATATTTTCTTATGTGCTTTTAATTAATCCTAAGTTTAGATTTTCTTTAAATAAATATATTCAAAAAGAAAGGTATTTTAAGATTAAATAAAGTGAATTACTATTCCAAAATACATAATATTTTCAAGTATATAAGACATAAGTGAGTACGATGCCATTGTTAGCATCAGGGGTGTAAGATACAAGACCTACTTAGGGCTACTTAAAGCCTCGCAATCCCAGATTTGTCCAGACTAATATAACACTTTTCTTTAATACATGTGCATGTACAAAAAGAAATGCATGGAAAGAGAATGCTAAGAGAGGTTGCTTAAAATTTTTTGGAATGTTTCATGTATGCATGATTTTGTTCAGTAGAAGAGAGTGATTCTTTTATTCATTTTTTATATGCACATTTACAAGTATAAAACACATAAGTGAGTACGGTGCCATTGTTAGCACTAGGGGTGTAAGGTAGACTTAGGGCTACTTAAAGTCTCATAATCCCGGGATTGTCCAAACTACTATACCACTTTTCGTAAATACATGTGCATGTACAAAAAAATGCATGGAAAGAGAATGATACAAAAGTTTGTATTTGTTTGTTTGATTGATTATGCAATTTATATGTGTAAGTGCAAGGATGTTCTTCTTTAAGTAATAACATAGGAATGAATAGGAATGGAGTTAGGAAAGTGTTATGTTCTTTTCAAATAAACTATATACTTTGCCAAATCTTATTCGAAACTATGCTAAAAGAAAAGAAAATAAAAAGTATACTATGCACATCTTCATATTTATGTCCACATGCAAGCTTATAAATAATTATAAGTAGCACACTTTCAGTTTTAGGCATTTGATTTATAGATTTTGAAAATAGTTTTGAATTTAATAGTGATAATAGCCACTCATATGTTTACTTTAGCTAAAACATGCAATTTAACATAAAGAAAATATTTCATTTTGAATTTGATTTTAGAAAAGCATGAATGTATGAAACTCATATGACATACACATTTAGCATGCTAGGAAAGAAATAAAGTGATGTAAGCATGTAATTCATTCACTCTAATTAATTCTTAAAGACAGCCTTATGAAGTAAGATCATTTAAAAAGAATCAAAAGTTGTTTAAAGAGACTTTCATTTTGCTTTGAGTTTGATTTGAATTAGAAAAGTGTGAGAAGGTTTGTTGGTCCTTACCCATTCCCACATGTGTGTATTATTTTAGTTTAATTTTTAGGTGATTAGATTAATTTTATGCTTTGGTTAAGTTAGATTAATTTTTACCTATACCACTTTAACATATTTAATCAAATAATTATGAGCCAATATTTGACATAAAATCATAAGAAATTTAAATCAGCAATACATCCTAGGAAAGAAAGGTACCTAATGCAATTAGCTCAATTAATGATTAATTAAGCTAAAGGGTTTAATTTAAGTACTTTCATAACTCTTCCCACACATATGGGTTAGGTATGATTTCCTTAAGTTACTTAACTTATTGAACATCTTAGAATCTACCCAAAAAGGATTGATTAAGTTTATGGATTAATTTTGGTTTTGAGAATTTGATTTGATTAATTAAGTAGATCATTAGTGGATTAACTCTTAATTAAATTTGGATTTAAGGAAGAAAGGGTGTTTAGGGAATAGCTGAAGGAAAATATCCCAAAATCATTCCATAAATCTCCTAATCACTTAAACAAAGTTTAATTAACTTAATCAAGAAATTTAAGCACTGTTCACATGCTTAATTAAGCTTAATTATTAAGAGAGTGATTAGGGGTTCATTAATTAATTTCCCCGATTAACTCATTAATAAATTTCAAGAAAAATAGGAGAGGTAGAAGTCATCCCACTAAACATGCATGAGAAGTTTGGAATTAATTTATGAAGTCATTAAAGAGTAATTAAGGTTATTATGTTTCTCATGGGATGAGTGTCAAGTGGCCAAGGAAGAGAAATGACCACTTGGGAAAGTGTCTTTTCACATGGGTTGCCCTTCATTCAAGGGAAAAGTGGTCATTTAGCATTGAATTTGATTTGAGCAGCTTTAAAATGAGTCAACAGTAAGTTAGACCAAATTTCATGTCATTTGAAGTTCATTTGGTTTAATTTGGGTAAATTGGGTCAAATGGGTTAGGTTGATCACTTGGTCAAATTGGATCAAACCAAGAGTTCGGTCAAGTTCAAATGACTATTTGGACCATATTTGTTCAATGGTTTCAATTAATTTGGTTTAATTTAGATTTAATTTAGATTTTTGCCAATTTGATCCTTTAGGCCAATTTGGGTTAAGTTGAATGATTTGACCCAATTGACCAAATTAGCTTGAATCATGGCTTGGCTTGGGTTTGGTTGATCAATTGGAATATATTGTAGGCTTTGGTTTCAATTAATTTTGATTTGATTTGATTTTGGTTTGATTTGACCTTTTAGGTCAAGTTGGGTTCATGGTCAATTGGGCTAGGTTGGGTCTAGTTGGCCAATTGATCAAATTGAGTTTAATTGAGGCTTTGGTCAAGTTCACTAATGAATTTGGAGTGAACTTGAGCGATTGGTTGCAATCAATTTAGTTTATGTTGTAATTTGGCTAGTTTGGGTTCATGTGTGTTAAAGGGTTGACTTGGTCAACAAGCTAGGTTGACTTGGTTTGACCTAATTCATGACAATTGTTTAACCTATGATGATCAACAACATGACATGAAGTTTGGATTGGCTTAATTTACTTTGATTTGAGTTGAATTGGATTTTGATTCATGTAGGTCAAATTGGCCATTTTGGGTAAAGTGAGCTAATTGGGTTTAGTTGGCTATATAAAGGCTTGATTCAAGTTTGGTTGAACTCACATATGGATTTATAATGGAAATATAAATCCATTTGCAAGATATTTGGAGTCAAATGGGTTTTGATTCATTTGATAATTTCAAATGAAAGGGTGAACATGAGTTTGACTTGGGTTTGATTTTTGAATTTAGTTTTGGTTTGAGGATTGAAGTTTATTTATATTTGGATTCATGATTAAAGGATTGATTAAATCATGAAGAAAAATCAAGAGTTTGTCTTGATTTGAGTTTGCTTTGGCTAAGTTCAAGATTTTGACTTGAAAGGCTTGGGTTGGATTTTGATTGAATTTGAGTTTGCGTTTTGGAGTTGGTTTTGGTTAATTTGTGAATATTATATGAGTATAGAATTAATTTATCTTGATTTAGGCTAAGTCCTTAAGAGGGAATCAAAAGACTTAGGAACTACTTTGAATTTGGATTTGAATTTTGGATTTAGTTTGATTGGTTTGAATTTATATTTCATTCATATATGTGAATATAAATGATACTATAAATGGGTCATGAGAAAATTTCAAGGGTTTGAAGTAGTTTGAACATGATTTAGGCTAAGTCCTTAAGAGGGGATCAAAGGACTTATGAAAGATTTTGAACTTGGAATTTTAATCATGAGCTTCAATCATTTGGAGTTGATCATAGATTTCAATCATTTAGAATTGATTTGAGTTTAAAGAAAATCAATTAGGCTGGAATTGATTTAGGTTTGATGTTGATTTGATTTAGAGTTTGACTTGAAGGAAGGAAGTGAGGAATGTGGTTCAAGCTATAGGGTAGGCAAATTTTCCTAACACTCCTAAGGCATGACCTATTCCTATGGTTAACTCTTCTAAGTCTCTTGGGCTAGGTTGAGTGTCCACCTAATCACTAGAAGTGTCTTAAGACTAAGGAACTCTTAATGTTTAAGATAAATCCTATGTCTAAGATGGAGGGGTTGAGAGCTCATCCTAAAAATGAGGTCAACACCCACTTAACACTTTCATGTTGTTGAGTGTGGGTTCAAAATATAAATCAAAATTCAAAAATCAGCAAAACAAAAATCTGATTCAAACTTATTTTTAACATTACAGACTTTCAATCAGTTTCAATTCAACTCAGTTTAGTTCAATGACAGCACAGAAGTACGAGTTCACATTTCATTTCGGGATGGATTTGGCCTTGGATCGGGCCAACCTCTCGTAGTCTAACTTCACCCACATCATCCATTTTGGTTGAGGTTTTGAGGGGGCTAGGATCACATGTGAGGGAACCACCCTCACAATAGTCAGCAGGAGTGTGGTGACCGGGCAGAAGCTAGCCCTCCAGGTTGAGATGCCATCTGACTGAGATATTCCCTCACTAAAGAGGAAGGCTATGGCAGTTCCCACTATAGTAGTAGTCCCAGTGCCATTGTGCCCAATTGTTCCCCTTGCTACCCCAGTACGGGCTAGCACCCACTCGTTGGCTCCCTCTAAGGGAAATGCTTCCCTGACTCCAGGGTTTGTCTCATTTGCCATCAAGATTGGGTTTAGTTCCTATACTGCTCAACCTACCAAGACTCAGCACAGAAATAAGAGCTGCACAATTATGCAGTATCAAACACGCATAGCCAGGGAGTTGGAGGTAGCCACTTAGGCTGTAATAGAGGAGTTACCTAGGATAGTTTCCCTGTGATCATAAAAAATAAATTCCACCCTCTCTCTGGATCTGATCGAGAGGATGTCAGGAGGATTTCAATTTCACCTCCACCAGCAGTTCATGTTCAGGCTCTTATTAGTGAGAGGAGGAGGTCATAAGCCGACCTTAGATCAGTTATATGTTGAGTGGTCGAGCCTACAAATGATTAGAGTCCAGGGCTCAATTTGATTTACATTCAGTCATCCCCTACAGTGTGGGTAGACAGATTAGACAGAAGAGGGTCAGGGAGGCCTGTACATCATTACATATTACTAGTCGGGAGTGGCGGAGGCATAGTAAATAGTTAGCAATCTCAGCCCTTATTGACTTTTCAGATCAGCTCACTACCCGCACCGATCATACTGATAGCATTTTACTGATGGGTACTACCCACCATAGGAGAGGAGCTCCTATCCAGAGGGAGTCGATGGTGCCTCCACCACACCGCTCTACTTTATGCCCACCATCTCCCGTACAAGTCCCATCATCTACCATTCCAGCAAAATCCATGAAGGTTGCATCAGGGGAGAAAAGAACCCCACTGGTGATCCGACTATGGCCAAGAGATCTCATTCCATCTACGCTGCCTACTGAGGCGAGACCAAGCTCTCCTACTCAACCTTCTGCCCTAATTGTGCTGAAGAAGGAATGGCGACCATGGAGCATAGTAGTCGTCTCATCACCACCTCCACTATAGTAGGCTATGGAGATTGTAATAGTAGAGGGAGGAAGAGACAGTTCAGTTTCCACCATGGCCATAGATCCTCCTAAGAGTACCACTCCACCTAGATTTAGTGATAGCCAGGGGCATCTTTCTTCTACTAAGCATAGTCCTCATAGGTTTAGCTCTCCAACAATAGCTGAGGTTAGATGTCTATCTGTTCATGATAATGATCCTATTACCACTCAGCCTCGATCTTTTGTACCTATTCAGTTGGAACGATCCCTAGATGTCAATGTAGCTCAGTATCTAGTGGAGAAGAAGGAAATCCTAGGATATGCCTGGTCCAATTTAGAAGATGAGAAGATTAATTTTGATCCTAATGAAGATGATCTGTTAGAGGATTCAATAGGGGTACACATGGTAGATACCAGGGGTTTCCTCCTCCGTGATCAGCAAAGTTTGGAAGGTGCTACAACTGAGTAGGAAGACAACCTACTTGACCCAACACCTTCTTCAACAAATAAAATAAAAGGATGAACAAATATATATGAAGGGGAAGAGGCTTGAAGACTTGCTGGCAGTAGTTTTGGGACTTCAGAACCAAGCCCTGATAGTGCATCCTACTATAGCATAAACTGGTTAGCCTGAGTTATTGCATATCTTGGATCTAGCAAAGACTTCACCTCCAGTAGAGCAGGGCATCAACAGCTTGTATATGAAGGTATTGGATAGTACCTTCGTACAGGAAAAGGACATTAAAACCATGGTTGAGCAGTAAGCGAGAGAAGTGTTGGCTCAAGCCTGAGGAGGATCATCAGTTCCAAAGGGTAGACCCTACCTAGAGGAATTCGATGCCATTCAGTATCCTAAGAGTTTCATGCCACCTTATTTCAAGAGCTTTGATGGCAGCGGGAACCCACGACAACACATTGCACCGTTCTAGAGGTGGAAGACTGAAGCCAAGTTTTATATCATTAATTTGAATACTTCATTCACCTCTTTGCTTGGTAAGCCTTGGATACATCAGAATAAAATGATTTTATCCTCCCTTCATCAGTGCATTAAGTTCAGAAAGGATGTGATTGAGTACCGTGTTAAAGTAGATGAAAAGCCTTTTTTAGTCAGAGAGGTTGAGATATATGAAGATGTGACCTACTATCTTCCTCAAAATACCTTTTCTCATGAACTTGATTAAAATTCAAATTCAAAAGAAAAAGAAAAAAAGAAAAAGAAAAGAAAATTGAAAGTCTAAGTGAACAAGAAAAGGATATCAAGGAAGAAGTAGAGCCACATATCACATTCCAAATGTTCATTCCATCATATGGACATGTGGGTAGGATGACTTGACCTCTACCAGGTAGAGGCAGAGACAGAAATAGAGGTAGTTCTAGAGGTGGAAGACCCCCTGGTTGGCAGCCAGCCAACAGGAGTTATATTCCAGTTCATAAGGGTACCTCTACTATTCACATAGACTTGGGATCCAGCTTAGAGGATGAGTCTAATGTGATTAGCATACCCACCAACCCCTCTTAGCGGGTTTCATTAGAGGTGACACTTGAGCCGGATAGCGATGAAGACCAGAACTCCAGACAAAGCATGAATGTATTCGAATCAAGCTTATGTGAAACTATCAGGCAGCAGTTAGGAACCTTAGCTCTAACTCACTTTCCTCTCAAAAAGTTAAAGGTTAAGGAAGCCCCTGCCTTCCGGGATATCCAAGAGATTCCTATTAGGATCATCATCCTCAAGTCCAGAAACTGATGTAGGACTTGAGGATAATTCATATAAAAAATTAATGGAATTACCTTTTGACTGGTACTCGCTTGTGTTCTTAATCTTGCAAAGAAGGGTTTGATTCCTTATACTTGGTCTAAGCACAGGTCAGAGTACTTCGAGAAGCTATGGAACAACAGAGCAGGGATGCACAATCAAGATCAGGACTAGGATTTGGTACAGTGGGTCCATTTAATAACGATGATTACTGCTTAGTTGTTACTAATCATCTAGAGTCTGATAGGTTCTTTTCACTCCACACTTGCACTTATAAGGATGTGTGTTTAGAAACTTCAGATGATCTAGACGATCTCCAAATCAAAGATGCACTACCAAAATTTGAGGAGATCCATTCAATAATTAATAAGATTAAAGAAATTAACCTCGGGATAGAAGAAAATCCATGCCCGACATACATCAGTTCTTTGCTAAATGAAGAATAAACCACTGACTTAGTTAGGCTATTGATTGAGTTTAAGGACTTCTTTGCATAGAGCTATGAAGAGATACCCAGATTATCTCCTAATGTAGCAGTCCATAAACTTGAAATATACCCTAATGGCAACCCTATCAAGCAAGCTCATAGATGCATGTGATTAGAAATCAAACAACAGGTCATTTCTGAAGTCAAGAAATTGATCGATACTGGTTTCATCAGGGAAGAAAAATATCCTACTTTGTTAGCCAGTGTCATCCTAATTAAGAAGAAGAATGGCCAAATTTACACATGCGTCAATTTCAGGGACTTAAATAAGGCATGCCTTAAGGATGAGTTTTCTCTTCCTATACCAGAATTAATGGTGAACATCGCCTCATCTCATGTAGTTTTCTCCTTCATGGATGGGTCATCTGGCTACAACCAATCAAGATGGCCCCTGAGGATGAAAGAAACACTGCTTTTCAAACCCCAATCAGAATCTATTATTATAAGGTCACGCCTTTCGGCCTGAAAAATGCTGGTGCTACATACCAACAGAGCATGACTTAGATCTTCAACTAACTCATTCATCATTAGGTTGAGTACTTTGTTGATGATCTAGTAGTCAAGAGCAAATAAATGGAAGACCATCTTTTTAACTTGAGAGTAGTTTTCAAATGGTTAAGATAATATAACCTCAAAATGAATCCCCTGAAGTGTGCATTTGGAGTAGCTTCAGAGAAATTCCTTGGGTTTGTTGTTCGACACTGGGGAATAGAAATAGACTTAGAAAAGATCAAAGCTATCTTAGAAATTCCACCACCTAAAAGGTTAACTCAACTCAGATCTTTTCAATAGTGGTTAGCGTATCTAAGACGCTTTATCTCCAACCTATCAGGAAGATGCAAATCATTCTCAGCACTTGTAAATAAGGATGCCAAGTTCAAGTGGGATGACAAGTGTCAGCATACCTTTAAAGATATCAAGCAGTATTTGGTGAAGCCGCCAGTTCTAGCAGCCCCTCTCTTGGGAAGACCACTTATCCTCTACACTGCTACATTGGATGACTCCCTTAGTGCTTTGTTGGCCCAAGCCAATGCCGAAGGGAAGGAGAGTGCTCTCAACTACCTCAGCCGTCATCTGATTCTTGCTGAAGCGAACTACCCACCTATTAAGAAACATTGCCTAGCTTTAATCTTTTCATCCCAAAAGCTATGACACTATATGCTTTCTCATAAGGTGAACTTGATTACCAGAACCAATCCACTGTAGTATCTCATGACACGGCCAATGCTATCCAAATGTTTAGCACGTTGGTCCATAATTCTCTCGTAGTTTGATATCACATTTATACCCCTCTGTGCGGTGAAAGGTCAATCACTAGTGAATTTCTTAGCAACACACCCACTTCATGCTAATTCCCCGCTTAGTGATAATCTCCCCAATGAATAAATCATGAACTTAGGGGAGGTTGATAACCATCGATAGGAGATGTATTTTGATGGTGTGGCTTCTTTTCATAAAGGAGAAGCACCATGATCTACCCTTCCAGGGAAGACAGGGGTAGGAATAGTTCTCTTAACTCCAGACCATAATGTGATGAGATTCTCATACTATCTATCCAATCCTCGCACCAACAATGAAGCTGAGTATGAGGATTTGATTACCGATCTAAAGTTAGCCATCATAGTGTGTGTTAATAGCTTCAACATCTATGGGGATTCTCAGTTGGTCATTAACCATATTGTCGGGTCCTACAAGGTTTTAAAACTTAAGCTTCATCATTACCACGAGTATACCATGAAGCTGTTGGCCTAAATCCCTGAAGTCACCATCTACAAGGTTCCCTTAGCAGAGAACATAGTGGTAGATGCCTTGGCCAAACTTTCCAAAGAATTGGCATGTCCGGAAGATGAGTCCATTCCAATAAGGTCTAAAATAAGCAAGTTCTATCCCTTATTGATGTTTAAATCATCGAGAGACTTTCTCTTGAAGAGGAGGTTGCCATTGCCAATAAAGATAAGGAGCTGGATTGGAGGCAACCGTTCATAGATTATTTGAACACCAGCAAACTACCTCAAGAGAAATCATAAGCCCATCAGGTGAAATAGAGAGCTCTCTTCTATGCTCTCGTGGATGGCTCCTTGTACTCACAGTCCTTCGATCAAATGTGATTACGCTATTTAGACAAACACAAAGCTCATAGGATCATGACCAATGTACACCCAGGTCTATGCGAAGCACATCAATCCGGTTCGAAGATAAAGATGAAGATAAAGAGACTAGGATACTACTAGACTTCAATGATTATGGACTGCATGGATGTGGCTAGGAGATGCCATCAGTGTCAAGTGCACGGTGTGATCCTACATCAACCACCCAACATTCTACATCCTATGTTGGCCTCATGGCCATTTGAGTGTTGGGGTACTAACATTTTGGGTCCTATCGATCCTCCTTCTTCTATCGATAGGACTAACATTTGAGTGTTGGGTGTTCATCGGTTCATTCTAGCTGCTATCGACTACTCTTCCAAGTGGATGGAGGCAATCCCACTCAGAGAGGTCATAGCTCAACATGCGCTTTAGTTTTTCAGGAACCATATCGTATATAGGTTCAGGGGGCCTTGACGAATTATATCCGATAATGGTACTGCATTCAAAAGAACCAAGATCAACATCTTCGCCAGAAGACACGGTATAGATTGGAGATACACCACTATCTACTACCCAGAGGAAATAGCTTAGAAGAAGCATTCAACAAAACTCTCATCCAGATACTAAAGAAGATGCTCGACGATAACAAGCAGCAGTGGCATGAGCAATTGGTTGAAGCTTTGTGGGCCTACCACACCATATACAGAACTCCAACTCAATCTACCCCATTCTCCTTAGTGTATGGGTCTGTAGCTGTTCTACCTCTAGAAGTTCAACTCCCATCACTAAGGATAGCATTGAGTAACAAAATAACTACAAAGGAAAATGCAAAGTTGTAGTTAGAAGAGCTCAAAGGTTTGGAGGAGAGACACTCGTAACACCTACGAGCGTGCCAGAACCTTGAGTTATACAAGGCCAAAATGATTCAAGCTCACAATAAGCTGGTTCGCTTTAGGTATTTTCAAGTAGGAAAACTTGTATTAGTCCTGAGAAGACTAATTGTTGCCCATCAAAAGATGGGAGGCAAGTTTGAACCCACTTGAGAAGGCCCTTTTGTCATAGAGAAGGCCTACAAAGAAGGATCTTATTAGCTCATTGATTGTAAAGGGGAATACCCAATGCTTCCAATTAATGGGATTTATTTGAAAAAAAATATTACCCATAAAAACATGTTTGAAAATAATTATCAACAAAAGAACAAAATTTCATTACAATTCATCAAAATTTTCTCATCTTTTGAAGCATTGTTTGCATGTCTTGTGAATCCGCCATTACATGTTTAGGATAGGTGTAAGAGAACCCAAGAGATATCCTATCCCTCTTTCACAACATGAACACAATCAAACACAATTTCTTAGTGCTACTAGAATAGGTGTGGGAGAACCTAAGAGGCATCCTATTTCTATTAGCACAACTAAGTTAGGTGTAAGAGAACCCAAGAGGCATCCTTTCTTGGTGGGAATCCCGGCTACCATCCGTGGCACCATTTCATCAAATTCTCCAAGTGTGTTTAGGGTGGGTGTGAGAGAACCCAAGCAACATCCTATTCCCTTTAACACAAGCATAAAAATAAATATGAATCTTTTATCTCGGGCTATTTTGATGTGAGAGAAAGCCCCCTGTGGCACTCAGTCATTAGCTGCTCTAGGTCAGGTTTACATGATACCTTGCTAGTATGTCACCCCAATGGTCATTTGTTTGGAAGATGTGAGTCCCCATGCTTTCGTTCTGACTTGACCATTGCAAACCAATGAGTGCCTTTTTAGTTTGGTAGACTTCACTGCCCAACCAGTAAGCTACCTCAAGTTGATTTTATTTAAGAAGATATGAGTTCCCTCCCTTTCTTCTTGAACTAATTATCATGTACTGACTAAGTAGAGTATATTTGAGATTTAGGGTAAGTCCCCCAGAGGCTCCTTTCTTGTTGAGTACTCTTGAGTTGATATAAATTCCCCAGTGGCATTCACTCAGTAGTCGCCCTAGGTCGGATAGCACCTATTGAGCTGAACACAGACTATCCCAGCAATCAGTTCCGCTATAGGAGGATGTGAGTCCTCGAGCTTTTTTCCAAGGTTGATTGTTGCAAACTGACAAACACCATAGGTTGGTTGATGTTCGCTATGCTGACAACGACTGACCCAGTGGATACACCACTCTTGATAGATGTGAGTCCCCGTGCTTTCTCCTTGAGTTGGCCACCGAATACCTATTGATATTATATTCTCCAGGGTTTTGGATCAAGCCCTTAGTGGCCCCTTCTCCCTTTGAGCATTCTATTTGGATCACGTCCTTTGTGACCCCATTAAGACACTACCCGAGTTACTCTTGGATTGGATAGTCCCCCTTTTCTAGTAGTCACCCCTGTGGTTGGAGAATTTGTTCAGTGAAAATGCAGATTCTCCCTTGGTTCATTAAATCTAAGATAGGTCTAGGCTAATATAAGCTTCTTCTCAGTTTATTCCCTCGCAAACCAATAAGGTCCATGATAAACAAATAAATAAACAAATAAAAAATATTCGCTTGTGGATTAGGAATTCAAGCCCCAAAGGACAAGCAGGCATCTTATCTTTAGGGTAGTGTCATCAGAACTCTCTATAGGAATTTCCTGACTACCTGAGTTTAGATAAGTCCTTGGGTTGGCACTCTCTCAGTAGTCACTCTTAGGTCAGGTTCAATCTATTTGGCCTCAGACAGGTTACCCCGAAAGTCAATCCGCTTTGGAAGATGTAAGCCTACGATGCATTCTTTCTAGCATGACTGTCGCAAATCAATGGGCAGCCCTAGGTCGGGTTTGATTTGTTGCCCAAAGCAACCGATCACCCATGTAGTCTTTTATAGTGGAAGATGTGAGTCCTCATGCTTTCTTTCTATGAATTGACCATTGTAAATTGAAAGACACTCCTTTGGTTGGATAGTTCTCCCCTCGGTCAGGAACCTACTCCCTTTGGTTCAATAAATCTAAGATAAGTCTAGGCTGATATAAGCTTCTTCTCAGTGTGATCTCACAAACCAATGAAATCCATCAAAAATAATTAAAAAAATGAAATTAATCTTTGACTATCTTTAAGCTGATTTAAGTCCCCCAACGACATTCACTCAATAGTCAGCCCTAGGCCGGGTTCGATTTGTTGCGCAAGCAACCGATCACCCAAGTGATTCCTTATTTTTGAAGATGTGAGTCCCCACATTTTCTTTTTTAACTTAACCATTGCAAACTAAAAGGCACCCCTTTGGTTGGATAGTCCTACTATGTGGTTGGTAGACTACCCTTTTGGATTGGTAAATTTGATTGTAGCCCATGGCCTCCATGACCACTACTAAGTGTAGTCCATTGCAAACCAACAGGATCCATAAAAAATAATTCAAAATGAAATTAATCTTTGACTATATTTGAGCTGGTTTAAGTCCCCCTAGTGGCATTCACTCAATAGTGAGCCCTAGGTTGGGTTCGATTTGTTGCACAAGCAACCGAACACCCCAGTGATTCCTTATTTTGAAAGATGTGAGTCCCTGCGCTTTCTTCTTAAACTTGATCATTGTACAATGAAAGGCACCCCTTTGGTTGGCTAGTCCTACTATGTGTTTGGTAGATTACCCCTTTAGATTGGTAAATCTGTGTTAGACCAAGGCCATCATGACCCCTACTCAGTATAGTCCATCACAAATCGATAGGATCCATAAAAAACAATTAAAAATGAAATTAATCTTGATTATCTTTGAGCTGATTTAAGTCCCCCAGTGGCATTCACTCAATAGTTAGCCCTAGGTTGGGTTCAATTCGTTACCTCGCTAATGGATTGCCCCAGCAACTGGTCCCTACTTTAGAGGATGTAAGTTTACTATGCTTTCTTCCTAGTACAGATGTTGTACACCAAAAGACATCCCTTTGGTTGGCTAGTCCTACTATGTGGTTGGTAGACTATCCCTTTGGACTGATAAATCTAAGTTTGCCCAAGGCCTCCAATGGCCCCTACTCAGTGCAGTCCATCACAAACCAACAGGGTCTATCTAAAAAAAACACATCAAAAATTTAAAAATCAAAAATAAATTCAACCCTCTCCCCTCAGTAGAGTCAAATTAAACAAAAAAAATAAAATCCAATCAATCTCCCCTAGTGGAGTTAAAATAAAAAATAATCAAAATAATCAAACAATCAAATAATCAATCAAATCAAATCAACTGCTTCTCCTCAGTGAGATGCAAATCTTTCTAGTTCCTTCAGCAGATCTTGAATTCTAATCCGTAGCAGATTTCACAACCTCTCCTCCCTAGTGGATGACTTGAACTTGCTCCGCTAGTGGAGAGTTCACTTTTTCATCCCCAATGGAGCACCAAATCATAAATCAACAAATGAAATCAATTTTTCCCCGGAGAGACTCAAATGAAATCAAACCTCTCATCCCCCAGTGGATGATTTGAACCTCTTTCTCTAGTGAAAGGTTCACGTACTCTATCCCCAGTGCATTCCTCCTTCACTCTCTTATGTATTTGACATGAGTAGAGTCACATTGCACTAAGCTCTTGATTCCTTCTCACTTTGGGTTTGGAGTAGATCATTTTTGTTAGTGTTTGTGATCATTCAGTGTTGTTGATCACCTCGATCAACACCAATATATGCAGTATGTCTTGTCTGTTACACCACACCTATTGGGTGCTCTTTGTTGATCTCCCTTTTAGAATGAGTTCTCAACCCCCCTATCTTAGACATAGGACTCCTCTTAGACACTAAGAGTTCCTTAATCTTAAGACACTCTAGTGATTAGTGAACACTGAACCTATTCCTAGAGACTTAGAAGAGTTAGCCATAGGAATAGGTCATGCCTTAGGGGTGTTAGGAAAATTTGCCTACCCTATAGCTTGAACCAAATCCTCACTTCCTTCATTCAAGTAAAATTCTAAAATTTAAACAAGCTCCAAACTCAAACAAACTTCAAACTCAAATCAACCACAACTCCAAATCAACTTCAAACTCAAACCAATTCCAAATCATATCTCAAATCAATTCCAACTTAATTTATTTTCTCAAACCTTAAATCAATTTTAATGAATTTTTGCAAATCATGAATAAATTCCAAATGATTGAAATTCATGATTTAATTCCAAATCCAAAATCTTTCCTAAGCCCTTTGATTTCATCTTATGGACTTAGCCTAAATTAAGTCCAAATCAATTCAAATTCAAAATATTTTCTCATTTATATTCATGAATATAAATGAAATATAAATTCAAATATCCAAAATGAAATTTAAAATTCAAACCCAAATCTAACATAAATCCAACATAAACTCTTTCAAGTCAAATTCTTGAACTTAGCCAAATCAAACTCAAATCAAGCCAAACCCTTGATTTTTCTTCATGATTCAATCAATCCTTCAATCATGAATCCAAATATAAACACAAACTTCAATCAACAAACCAAAACTAAATTCAAAAATCAAACCCAAATCAGACTCATGTTCATCCTTTGAACTTGAAATTGTCAAATGAATCAAAACTCATTTGACTCCAAATCACTTACAAATGGATTTATATTTCAATCATAAGTCCATATGTGAGTTCAACCAAACTTGAATCAAGTCTTGATCAAGTCAATTGACCCACTTAAGCTCACTTGACCCAAAGTGACATAATGTACCTTTTTGAGCCAAATTATAATCTTACCCAAATTGGATTGATCTAAGCCCATATAAGCCACACATTATGATCAACAATCATCATAAGATGATCAATTAATCAAATTGGGTCAAACCAAGTCAAACCTAGCATTTGACCAAGTCAACATGTGGCCCAAATGAAACCTAAACTAGCCAAAATTTACCATAAGAAAAATTGATTGAAACCGAAGCTTACAAAACATTTCAAATGACCAACTAAATCTAAACCAACCCATGACCTAACCCAACTAGGTCAAATGAGTCAAATTGGTTAACTTGACCCATTTGACCTAAATGAAATCAAATGAACCAAAACCACATGTTAATCAAATTGCACCAAACCAAAGATGCCAAAATATTTCAAATGATCATATGAACTTGACCCAATTTGACCAATTGGTCAACTTGACCCAAGTTGACCCATTTTGACCTAAATGGGTCAACATGAGCCAAATGATATCAAATCAATACCAAATTCCTTGAAATTTGGACTACCCCAATTTCAAACTATTCCAAATCTGCCCAAAATGAAATTAAAGCCAAATGACCATTTTAACCTTAGGTCAAGGGGTAACCTATGGCCAATTCCACTTGGAATTTGGTCATATCCTTTTCATGGCCACTTGACACCCTCTTAGTGGACCAAATGGACACTAATGATAGTGGTCCATATGACCCAATGGGTTTGGGTCAACCAAACCCAACCCAAAGCCAAAATTGATCCCTCCACTTAGAAATGAGCACATTGATCACCTCCATACTCTCGTTCTCCACATGTGCAACTCCACACCACCTCTCCTCTGCTAAAACCGAATCACATGGTAGTCCTAACCACCTAACAAACCCAATAAATCTAATCAATTGATAAAAAACTGGAAGGGAGGCTCACGACTATCTGATCCTTGTAGGGGGATATATACTCCCCCTAATTCCACTTCATTGAACATCACACACTATCGATTGAGCCTCAGAAACCCCGATTAACCTTCTCCATGATCCTCCAAACTTCCTCAAGCTCTTTTCAATTCTCCATTTTTGGATATCTTCAAAGCCAAAATAGGGGAGTTCATTAGAAATTCCACTTTGCTCAATTAACTGCCAAACTCTAATTCCTCTTACAAGCACCTTCAGAGGACCCAATCGACCTCATCCAAATCAAATCCCAAGCACTCAAGCCATGGGAAGGAGGAGTTTGACTAAAGCAACAAGCACTTGGAGCTTATCTTGGCCAATAGGAGGATCCACTTGATCTCAAGCCTTCAAACCTTCAACAGGATTTTGTCTCCACTAGATGAAGCTATCTCGATGGTTGGGAGCGTCGGTGATAGCCTCCGGTAAGGTATGCTTCAAAATCGAGCTTAGTGTAGAAATTTTTTAGTCCTTTGTGAAGAGAAGTGTAATCCTAAGTTAAATTTATCGTTGGATGTTCTTCCCTACACCTCTTGATGGTGTGGGTTGAATCCCTACTCAATCTGAGCTCAAGTGAGCTTGGATCAAGCCTTGGAAGATGGATGACCCCCATCTTCTGCAGGCGAGAGTAGGGATGAATCATGGACCGTCCATCACGCATGTTTTGGATGAACGATCCTGACTAAATGATCTAGATCAAATGATTAATCCCTTTAAAAATTATGGGTTTGATCCCCGTGGGAAATGAAAAAATTTATTTTCAATTCTTTCATCTAATCTTTTCACAAAGAGAAAAGAAATAAATGAAGAACCAAAAATAATTCTTCAAAAACAACACTTCTTGTGTTGGACACCACGCAGATCTGTAGATGTTCTTATTAGGGTGATTTGGTATGACATTAAAGAATGGTGTACTATCTCGAGAGACAGAAATCACCATCCTACAAATGGTCCTAATCACCTTAATAAGGACTCCTAAGGACTATGGGTCTTCAGAATGTACCAGAGATGCTTCCCATACTTTACATAGAAAAATAAACCAGGGTTTATTTTAAATCAGGTTTGTTAAGTTCTCTACAAGGGCAAGTCCCCATAGTTAATTACATCCTAAGGAATGAGATTCCTTAAGAACACTCTCGATTAAGATAAATGATCGTTATCTCGAAAGATTTCAAAGATAGGACTATCAATCAATTAGTTTATTTTTAGAAGATCAAGGAATTGATCAAGAGGAGGGAGTTATTATCAAAGCTAAAGGAAGATAAGTAGGAGATGCTTAGGATATTAGGATGCCTAGTAAGCATCCCAAACTATCCTATGGTTGGGCTCTACATTTTTGAAATTGAAGTGATTTATTTATTTGAGTTGAATTTTTATTAAAAATTTAGGGCTTATAATCCCATGATACAAAGTCATAGAAATGCCTAAGAGGTGAGGATTTATGCTTGTAGCCTGCAAAGGGAAGTAGTAACATGTGAACCTAAATCTAGGGATCTTTGGCGAGGGCAAATAGCACGACCTAAATCTAAGGCAAAAAAGGGTATTTAGTTTACCTCCATAAGAGAAGATAAACCTCTCGACTGTTAGACTTACAACTGCTTGGGGGTGGCCGCCAACTAACTCCTCCTACGATTTTAAATATATGTAGGCAAGTCATATGCTTTTGCAAGATAGCAAAGCTGTTATTTATTTAGAAAGAGACTAAGTCCTTAAATACTCCTAAGAGATTAGATCATGTAGGGCATGATTAATGGCTTAAATCTAATTGTAAATTTTTGTTATGTTTATTTTCATTTTTGTACAATCAATTTGACATAGGCTTTAGAATTCATATGCATAATGCATGAGAAATTAGATTATGGGCCAAAATCAGCAAGAAAGGAGGTGTGTTTCCACCATGGCTCTCAAAGGTTAATCCAAGCTCTCTGGCAAAGGTGGAAGCCCTCCATAATAAGAGTGAAATAAGATGCTTTTATGCATAATGTGAGAATATACAATATTTAGCTAAGGGGTTGCTAATTCTTTTATCTTGATTTATGACCTATGCTTTAGGTGAAGTAATGAGTTGTTTATTTTTAGTTTGAATTGATTAATTGTATAGAAAATTTATTTTCTTAAGAGCCTAATCGTCATCCAGGCCATATATCAAAGTAAGTAAGAAACTAGGAAAACATGCCATCTTAATGCATAAGCTAAACAAACATCAAACAATTTATAATGCTAGCGCAAAAGAATAAAAGGCCATTTATGGGTTCCACCACACAAACCAAAGAAATTGCAAATTGAGCTCTACCCCTATACAACCCAGATTATATTGGGAGGGGGTCTTCATTCTTCATTTCTTCATTTCTTCTCTCTTCTTCTTCTTTTGGTTGGTTGGAATGTGGTTTCTCCAAAGGCTTCATGTGGTACATAAGACATAGTATTATAACCAATGTTCATCTTAATCCTCCATAATAATCATTCCAAATCCTAATTACAAAATTACATGAAAATGTGAAAAGTAAATCTAATTAAAACCTGCAAAATAAAGATTAGCTAAACAAACTAAACAATCCTAAGCATGTATATAAATAAAGTGGACTTAGCACTCCAAACATGGGTAACTAAGTCTACTTGACCTATTTGGATTATGCTTAGGGGTATAAGCAATCTGCATAGCAAAAATATTTTATTTTATTTTTATTACAGCACCCCTTAAGCACAATCCCCTACAGAAGACAATAGTTAGACTAAGATCACTCTACCATTTAGTCTACGCATATACACCCTAACATCTAGACTAAAATATTACATCACAAAATAAAAGCAAACATCAAACCATGAACCGCCCTAACATAGGACTAGAAATGGTGACTTAGCCTAATGTGTGTGCCATTTAAGGTTTGTGTGGTGTCTTAGCTAGGCTTTAGGGTTGAAGTTTTCTAAGTGTGAGATGTTTAACTTAGGGGGTGGTTTCATTTAAGTGATTTAGTTGATTTAATAGATTTTATTTGATGATTTGATTTGGTTTGAATAAACCTACAATTAATTACTAAGTGTTGTAAAGATAGAAAAAGAGAAGAGAACTTCTCTTTTCTCCCTACCTTAAGTAATTTCTAAGGTAGATTCATTATTGATTTTTATTTAGTGAATGTCTTATTATGTGCTTTAGTTAATCCTAACTTTGGATTTTCCCTAAACAAACCTATTCAAAAAGAAAGGCACTTTTAATATTAAGTAAAGTGAATTACTATCACAAAACACAACACTTTATTTCTTTCCAATATGTGTGACATGCATATGGATGAATCCTAAGCATATCTATACATGCAAATGTAAATGTTTAGCACACTTTCATGATGAATGCTAACTGATATTGCTTATGGAAATTTGGAATGTTTCATGTATGTATATTTTTGTTAAGTAGAAAAGAGAGATTCTTTTATCCATTATTCATATGCACATTTACATGTATGAAAGACATAAGTGAGTACGACACCATTATTTTCTACACTAGGGGTGTAAGGTACAAGACCTACTTAGGGCAAATTAAAGCCTCGTAACCCCGGGATGTCCATACTAATATACTAATTTTCTTGAAAACATGTACAAAAAATGAAATGAATGGAAAAAGAGTCATGCAAAAAGTTTATGTTTGTTTGTTTGATTTGTTTATGCAATTTATATATGTAAGTGTGAATAAACTTCTTAATTGATAACATAGGAATGAATAGGAATGGATTTAAGCAAGTGTTGTGTTCTTTTCAAATGAACTATACACTTTGCAAATCCTATTTAAAACTATGTTAAAAGAGAAGAGGAAGAAAAGTCACATAATGCACATCTTACATTATACTCACATGCAAGCTCCTAAATAATTATGAGTAGCATTCCTTTCAGTTGTAATATTTGATTTATAAGTTTTGAAAATAATTTTTTGATTTAGTATTTAATAATAGCCATTCAAATTCTTACTTTAGCCAAAATATGCAATTTGACATAAAGGAAATATTTTATTTTAATTTAATTTTTCAAAAGACATGAGTGCATGATTTTCATATGACATACACATTTAGCATTCTAGTAAAGAAATAAAGTGATAAAAGCATGTAAATTCATTCACCCTAATTAATTCCTAAAGGCAATCCTATGGAATAATATTATTTAAAGTGAATCAAAATTATTTAAAGAAATTTTTAGCTTTATTTTGAGTTTGAATTTTAATTTAGGAAATGTGAAATGGTTTTCTAGTCCTAACCCATTTCCCACATGTGTATATTATTTTAATTTAATTTTAGAACCATTAGATTGATTTTATGTTTTGTTTAGGTTAAGGTGTTAATTAAGTTCATTAATTACCCCTTACCTCACCACTTTAATATATTTAACCAAATAATTATGAGCCAATGTATGACATAAAACCACAAGGAATTTAAATCAGCAATGCACCTATGGAAGGAAAGGGCCTAATGCATTTGGCTCACAATTAATGATTAATTAAGCTAAATGGTTTAATTTAAGTACTTTCATAACCCTTCCCACACATATGGGTTAGATATGATTTCCTTAAGCTACTTAGGTAATTGAACACAAAGTATGTACCCAAGAAGGCATTGAGTAAATTCAAATTGATTTGATTTTAAAATTTTGATTAATTAAGCCATTTAATAAAGTGATTAAATGATTTAATTAATTTGCACCTTAAATTAGATTTTTATCCAAATGAAATAAACTTAGGGGAAAAGATTTGGGAAGGAACTCCTAATCTCATCCACTAAGTCCATTCACTATTCTAAGGTGATTAGCAAACATAATTAATAAACTTACCATTATTTAATAGGTTAATTAATCATCTAATTGATTAAGGAAGTGATTAAGAGTGAATCAAGCAATTCCTCTAATTAAACTATTAATAAATCCCAAGAAAATTAGGAGAGGGAGAAGTCATCCCACTAAATATACCTGAGAAGTTTGGGATTAATCAATGGAATAATTAGGGAGTAATTAACATAATTATATTCCCAATAAAACCCAAATTGCATAAAATTTACTGTTCAAAATTAATTAAACTTAATTTTATATTACTCCCTTTTGAAATATCTTCAAAAATTCATTTGAGTTTGTATTTTTATAATTTTTCTACATTTTTATGTAATTTTGAAGTTTTTGTGATTATTAGATAATTAAATCCATAATTATATAACTAATTTCGTCGATGCCATGTGGATCACTAACGCGGCACGTGCTTTTCACATGGCGTAATGAGATTCATTATTTAAGTTGTCACATCGGCTACACAGTCAACCAGTGGTGCTACACGCTTTCCCTTGGACCATCCGATCAAAGATCGGATGGTCAAGATCAACCCCATGGTATTAAATGGATTAATCAGGACCGTCCATCCAAAACACATGGGATGGACTATCCATGATTCGTCCTTCCGCTCGCCTACGGGAGAGGGCAACTGTCCATACCCGATGGCTTGATCCTAGCTCGATTGAGCTTTGATTGAGCTAAGATTGAACCCACACCATCAACATATAAGGAAATGAAGATCTAAGGGTGGAAATCACTTGACATTACAATTCCCTTCAAAAAAGGACCAAAGAAAATTCAATGCAAGCTCAGTTTTGAATAGTATCTTACTAGATACTATCACCGGTGCTCCCAACTATCAAGGTAGCTTGTCTAGTGGAGACAAAGTCCTGTTAAAAGTTTGAGGGCTTAAGGTTGAGTGGATCTTCCTATTATTCAAAATGGGCTTCAATTGCTTGCGACTTTGATCTAGACCCCTCTTCCCATGGTTTGAACACTTGGGAAACACCTTGGGTAAGCTTGATTGAGTCCCCTCAAGGTGCTTGAAGGAGGAATTGAGCTATGGTGGTGAATTGAGCAAAATTGATTTCTCATTCACCTCCCCTATTTTCGATTTAAGAAAAATTGAAAATGGAGAATTTAAAATAGCTTGGGAGACCTTGGGGGAGCTTGAAGTTGCTTCCTCTGAGTTTCTATGCTTCAATCGAATGTGAATGAATTCTAATGAAATGAAATTAGGGGGAGTATATCTCCCCCTACAAGGATCGGATGAGCGAGAGGTGTTTTTCCATTTTGATCAAATTGATCCTATGGAGTGAGTTGGTTAGGCCATTTTTAGTGGCATGTGATTCAATTTTGGCAGAGGAGTGGTGTGGTGTAGTTCCCATGTGCTCATTTGAGTGGAGGAGTGATCCCATGTGAAGAATTTCCAAGTGGGTGGTCAGTTTTGGTCTTGGGTTAGGATTGGCTGACCCAATCCCATTGGGTCTTGTGCACCACCTTCATTAGTGTCCACTTGGTACACTAAGAGGGTGCCAAGTGGCCATGAAAAGGATATGACCAAATTCCAAGTGGAATTGGCCATAGGTTACCCCTTGACCTAATGGTAAAATGTTCATTTGGCTTTGACTTCACTTTGGGCCAATTTAGAATAGTTTGAAATTAGGCTGGTCCAAATTTCAAGAATTTGAAGTTGATTTGATATCATTTGGCTCATGTTAACCCACTTAGGTCAAAATGGGTCAACTTGGGTCAAACCAAGGGTTGGGTCAAGTTCATGTGACCATTTGAAATATTTTGGTATTATTGGTTTAGTTCAATTTGATTTATATTTGGTTTTGGTTCATTTGATTTCATTTAGGTCAAATGGGTCAAGTTGACCAATTTGACCCATTTGACCTAATTGAGTTAGGTCATGGGTTGGTTTAGGTTTGGTTGGTGATTTGAAATGTTTTGCAAGCTTTGGTTTCAATTAATTTTTGTTTGATTTAATTTTGGCTCAATTTGACCTTTTAGGTCAAGTTGGTTTCATGGTTAATTGGGCTAGGTTGGCTCTAGTTGGCCAATTGAGGCTTTGGTCAAGTTCAACAAGTGATTTGGAATGAGCTTGGCCCATTGATTTCAATCAATTTGGCTTAGATCAAGAGTTGATCCATTTTGACTTTTTAGGTCAAGTTGGGTCAAGTGACCAATTGGACTATGTTAGGCTCAAATGATGACTTGGCCAAGTTCAAACATTGACCATGAATTGGTTTTGATCAATGGTTTCAATCAGTTTGGCCTATGATGGATTTTGGCTAGTTTGAGTTTCATTTTGGCTAAGTGTTGACTTGGTTAACCCTTAGGTTTGACTTGGTTTGACCCAATTTAAGTGATTGATCATCGTATGATGATTGTTGCTCACAATGTGAGGCTTAGGTGGGCTTAGTTCAATCCAATTTGGGTAGGATTAGAATTTGGCTCAAAAGGGTACTTTATGTCACTTTGGGTCAAGTGAGCCTAAGTGGGTCAATTGACTTGATCAAGGATTGATTGAAGTTTGATTGAACTCACATATGGACTTATGATTGAAGTATACATCCATTTGCAAGTGATTTGGAGTCAAATGGGTTTTGATTCATTTGACAATTTCAGGTTCAAAAGGTTGAACATGAGTTTGATTTAGGTTTGATTTTTGAATTTAGTTTTGGTTCAATGATTGAAGTTTGTGTTTATATTTGGATTCATGATTGAAGGTTTTATTGAATCATAAGAAAAATCAAGGGTTTGGCTTGATTTGAGTTTGATTTGGCTAAGTTCAAGAATTTGACTTGAAAGGCTTAGGTTGGATTTTGATTAGATTTGAGTTTGATTTTTGAATTTATTTTTAGTTTGATAATTGAAGTTTGTGTTTATATTTGGATTCATGATTGAAGGATTGATTGAATCATGAAGAAAAATTAAGAGTTTGGCTTGATTTGCATTTGATTTGGATAAGTTCAAGATTTTGACTTGAAAGGCTTAGGTTAAATTTCGATTTGATTTGAGTTTGAGTTTTGAATTTAATTTAATTGATTTGAATTTATATTTCATTTATATATGTGAATATAAATGAGTTGTGAGAAAAATCTTTGAATTTGGATTGATTTAGCTTTGATATAGGCTAAGTCCATGAGAGAGAATCAAAGGGCTTAGAATATATATATATATATAATTTGGATTTAAATTTTGGATTTAGTTTGATTGATTTGAATTTATATTTCATTTATATATGTGAATATAAATGAGAATATAGATGGGTTATGAGAAACTTTCTCGAATTTGAATTGATTTAGATTTGATTTAGGCTGAGTCCATGAGAGGGAATCAAAGGACTTAGAAAATATTTTGGAGTTTGAAATCCAATCATGGTTCAATTATTTGGAATTGATTCATGATTTGAGAAAATCCATTGAATTGGTTCAAGGTTTGAGTTAGAGTTGGAGTTGATATGAGTTTGGAGAAAATCAATCAAGCTGGAATTGATTTAAGTTTGACTAGAAGGAAGGAAGTAAGGAATTTAGGTTAAGCTATATGGTAGGAAAATTTTCCTAACACCCCTAAGGCACTTCTAATAATTAGGTGAACGCTTAATTTAAGTCTAGAGACTTAGAAGGGTTAGCCATAGAAATAGGTTATGCCTTAGGGACCTCGAAAAATTTGCCTACCCTATTGCCTAAACCCAATCCTTTCTTTCTTCTTCAAAACCAAACTTTAAATCATCCATTTACCAAATCCAAATCCAAATCCAAATTTCAAACCAAATCCTTGAAACCCATAATCAAATCCAAGATCAACCCTTCATAAGCCCTTTGATTTTATCTTATGGACTTAGCCTTAACCAAATTCAAATCAATCATGATTCAATTGATTTTCTCAAATATCAATTTAGTCTCTCAATCATTTACCAAATCCATATTCCTAACCAAATAATTCAACCTCAAATCAAATCCAAGATGAAAATTCCTTCTTAAGCCATATGACCCACTCTCATAAGCTTAGCCAAAATTTCCACCTAAATTATCCCAAACTTGATTGATTTCTTTATAAATTATTTATTCCTTCATTTATACACAAATATAAATGAAACCCATACCCAAATGACCAAAATATCAAACTAAATCAATCCAAGCCAAATCCCTCTTAAGCCTTTTGGACTATCTCAAGTTTAATCATACAAATCAACCCAAAATCAATTGATTTATTTATAAATAAATTATTCTTTCATTTATATTCACAAATATAAATGAAATCCACCCTCCAATGACCACAAATAAATCAAACTAAATCAATTCCCTACTTAAGCCCTTTTGATCTACATCCTTAAGCTTGGTCAAATTGTTTTCAAATCACTCCAAACTCAATTTGCTCATGACTCATTTATATCTTCATTTATATTCCCAAATATAAATGAAATATAAATCCAAATAGCCAATATCAAATCCAAAATCAAACTAAAATCTAATTCAAGCCTTTTTAGCCAATTTCTTGGACTTGGCTAAATCCTATCCAAATCAAGCCAAAACTAATGAATTTTCTCATGAATAAATCATTTCTTCAACCATTTAACCAAATATAAACATAAACTACAATTATCAAACCAAACTCAAGTCAACCCAAGTCAAGCCCAAGTTAACCTTTTTAACTTGAAAACTTCAAATGAGCCAAAATCCATTAGACTCCAAATTGATTGTAGTTGGATTTATATTTCAATCTTAAGCTTATATATGAGTTCAACTAATCTTGAATCAAGCCAAAAACAAACCAATTGACCCATTTAGGTCAACTTGACCCAAAGTGACCTAAAAGAGCTTTTTTTTGAGCCAAGTTCTAATCCAACCCAAATTGGATTGAACTAAGCCCATCCAAACCCCATATCATGATCAACAATCACCCTAGGATGATCAACCATCTTGAATTGGGTCAAACCAAGCCAACTTGGTCCTTTGACCAAGTCAACCTTTAGCCTAAATGAAACCTAAACTAAACAAAACTCACCATATGCCAAATTGATTAAATTCATTGATCCAAACTAACTCATAATCAATGATTGAACATGTCTAAACCCTCAATTGAGCCAAACCAAGTCCAATTGGCCATTTGACCCAAGTTGACCCAAATTGGCCTAAAAAGCCAAAATGGGCCAAATCATAATTAAACCTAAATTGATTGCAACAAATGATTCAAGTTCATTCCAAATTAATTATTGAACTTGACCAAACCCATAATCAAGCCCAATTTGACCAATTGGTCAACTTAACCCAACCTAGCCCAAATTGACCAAAAAGGTCAAATTGGCCAAAGTTCAAATGAAACCAAAATTGATTGCAACCAATGGTTCAAGTTCATTCCAAATAAATTATTGAACTTGACCAAAGCCACAATTGAGTCCAATTTGACCAATTGGTCAACTTGACCCAACCTAGCCCAAATTGACCTAAAGGGGCAAATTAGCCAAAATGCAAATTAAATCAAAATCAAATCAAAACAAAGCCAACACCTAACCCAATCTAATTTGGTCAAATTGGTCAAATTGGTCAACTTAGCTCATTTGACCTATATGAATCCAAGTGAGCCAAAATCAAATCTAAGCCAAATTGATTGAAACCACTTGAGCTAAAACTCTTCAGACCATCATTTGAACCTAGCCCAAGCCTTGGTTTGACCCAATTTGACTAATTGGTCAACTCAACACAACATGAACCCATTTGACCAAATGAAGCCAAAGCACCCAAAGCTAACCCATCAGACCTTAGTGGCTGACCAAAATTGGACCAAATTGACCTAGTCAGCCCAAAATCATTCCAAAAGTAAAGTGGGCCCCATCTAAGAGGATTAGCCATTGGAAAAACCTATTCACATAGGATTCCTTCCCCATTTTGCAAAGTCCACTCTCCCATCACTTGGGCAGTCATCCAATTGCCAAATGAGGCATGCTTAGCCTTCCTAGCCCACCCTAAGCACACTAGGGCTTGCCATGGACTAAGGGGAGGTGAGTTAACTCACCTCCCATGCAAACTAAACACCCTATGGACAAAGGAAACCAAATCTCCCCATATTAGGCCTTGTGCCACCTCCCAAGGCCTCCTCTACTCCTAACGAGCCACATGGACCTGATGGATACAATTTCGGCAGTCGAATGGTGGCTGGCTAGTGAGAAAATGGGATTGAATCCCATCCTTCCACCTCAGTAATTGAGGGGATATACCCCCTCAATTAAAATGGGAATTCATTCATTCAACTTCGTTTGAGCCAGAGAGAATGAAGGAGAGTCTCCCACAGCCATTCCCCAAGCTCCCAAGCTCTCCCATTTTTCCCTCTCTCAATTTTACGTCAAGCCAAAATAGGGGAGGCATCCCTTGATTCAAACTCATCCATCTCTCAACCAAACTTTAATCAAACTTGCCCACACCTTACTTGGACCTAGTCAAAGCCATACGAATCATTTCCCAAGCTCCAAAGCCATCAGAAGTGGGAGTTCGATCAAGACCGAATGTCAAATAGGATGATCTTGGTCTCCAAGGTAATCTACCCCAAATTAAGGCCTAAGCTCCTCAACAGGGCTTCGTCTCTACTAGACGAAGCTACCTCCATCGATCCCACCACCGGTCTTGAGCTCCAATGAGGTAAATCCTCAAAATCGTAGCCTAGTTGATTTCAGGTTTGCTCTTTTATAAAAGAAATTTTTATTGCATGTGATCTTAGCCGTTGGATGTGTTCCTCTTCTTTCCTTGATGGTGTGAGATCATTTTGGAATCAATCCAAGCTTTGGTGAGCTTGGATCGAATGGAGAAATATAAATGACATCCATTTTTCTTCGCTCATGAAAGAGAAGGATCACGGGTCGTCCATTCTGCATGATAAAAATAGATGGCAGTGCTTAGATCATTCTTAGATCTTCGATTATTCCCTCTAAATTACGAGATTAATCGTGGTTGTCTGATCTTAGATCAGACGATCCATAAAAAAAGTGCATTCGCTGCCAGCTGACTTAGCCGTGCGATGTGACAACTTAAATAACCTATCCCATCATGCCATGTGAAAAGTACACTGCGCTAGCAACCACATTGCATCGACGGGATTAGGCATTTAATTAGGGTTAATTAATCTATTTTTAAGGCTGAAACTTTCATAATTCATAACTAATTGTAGCAAAATCAAAAAAAATGCAAATAAGGGTTCATTTTAAAGGTATTTCTGAGAAGAACTTAATAAAAATATTTCTAGTGGATTTAGAACAGTAAAAATAGCTTAATTAAGATTTAATTAAAAACTTAATTAGCTTGATTACTTCTTAATTAATCATCCAATTAATTTCAAACTTTCTGAGGATGTTTAGGGGGATGACCTCTGCCTCCCCTATTTTTCTTGGAATTTATTGGTTACTTAATTAGGAAAATTAATTAGTTAAGCCCTAATTACCCTCTTAACTTTATTAATGGGTGATTAAGCATATGAACAGTGATTAATTATTTATTTGTACCCCCTAATCACTATTGAATAGTAAGGATACTTAGAGAAGTGGATTGGAGCCTCCCTCCTAATTCTTTCTCTAATTTTCCTTCACTTTTTAACTAAAGTACTAATTATTAATTATTTAACTAATTAGAATCTTATTTAGTTAAATTGGGATTCAAATCATACTAAATAATGCTTAATCCAATGAATAGCTTATGGAATTAGGTGGGGACCTCTCTTCCAACCTTTTTCCCTTAAGTCCATTTCATTTTTAAAAGATAATCAAATTTGATAATTAAGAGAGAGAAAATGAATTAATGGATTAATCCTTTAATCAATTGAACTAAAAATTTAATTAAATCTGATTTCCCTAATTAATCCTTGGGCAGTTCTTTGGGTGTTCAATAACCTAAAGAGAGCTAATGAAAAATGGTTAACACACATGTGTGAGAAAATCATTAAAGTAATTAAGTGAGTTCCTTAAGCTTAATTAATTAATGATTGTTAGCTAATTGCATTAGGCCACTTTCATTTCATAGGAGCATTGTTATTTACTTTTCAATTAATTTACATATCATATTAGCTCATAATTATTTAATTTATTACTTTAAGGTAACATAGGTAAGGGTTAATTAATTACATTAATCCATGCTTAACTCAATCAATCCATAAAAATTATTTAATTGCTTCTTATTAAATCAAATTAATTCACATATGGGGGAATGGGATTAAGATTAGCAAACACCTCTTTCTCACTTTTCTCTTAAATCAAGTCAAACACGAAATCAAAAAGTGGCTTTAAGAAACTTTGGTTTATTTTAAATAAGCTTATTCAATGTGATTGTCCTTAGGAATTACTTGGATTGAATGAAATTACACTTGTGTTTCTTTATTTCTTTCCAATCATATTAAAATATTACATGCCACTTGATTCATGCATTTATTTCCTTCAAAAATCAATTAAAAATAAATGATTTCCTTTATGTCAAATTTGCATGTGTTGACTTAATTAAAATATGTGTTGTATTATTACTATTAAATCTCAAATGTATTTTCAAAAGCTCATTACTGAATAATAATGGATGTTATGACATTAGCTATACATACATAGGAGGTGCATGTGAATATAAGCTTAGTGTACGAAGTGTGTTGACCTTACTTTTAGACTGAGTTCTCAACTTCCTCATCATAGATCTAGGGATCTTATAGGCACTAAGAGATCCTTAGTCTTAAGACACTTCTAGAGATTAAGTGAACACATAACCTAAGCCTAAGACTCAGAAGGATTAGCTATGAGAAAAAAGTCATTCCTTAGGGATTTAGGAAAATTTTCCTACCCTATAGCCTTAAAACCAATCCATGCTTCTTCTTCAAACCAAAGTTCCAAATCAAATTCCAAATCAAATTCTAAATCAAACGATTGAAACCCATGATCAAATTCAAACCAAAACCCTTCCTTCCTTTGATTTTGTCTTATGGACTTAACCAAATTCAAATCAACCCCAATCTAATTGATTTTCTCAAATATCCATTCAATCTCAAATCAAATTCTGAATCAAATGACGAGAACCCAAAATCAAATTTAAATTCTTAAATCCCTTCCTAAGCCATATCGTCATATGCTTAGCCAAAACCCACCTTAAACCAAATCAAACTTGGTTGATTTTTGTATTAATCAATCATTCCTTCATTTATATTCACAAATATAAATGAAATCTAAATTCAAACCATTCAAATCAAATCAAACTAAATCAAACCAAATCAAGACCTTTCTTAAGCCATATGGACTTACCTCTAGAAGCTTAATCAAATCTCAACCCAAATTAATCCAAACTCAATTGATTTCTTTATAAATCAATTATTCCTTCATTTATATTCACAAATATATATAAAACTCACCCTCCAATGACCAAAAATAAATCAAACTAAATCAATTCTCTACTTAAGCCCTTTTGACCTACATTCTTAAGCTTGGTCAAATTTGCTTCCAAATAGCCAAAACCAAACCTAAATCATTTGACTCCAAACTTAAGTGATTTTCTCATGAATTATTTATATCTTCATTTAAATTCATAAATATAAATGAAATATAAATCCAAATAGCCAAAACCAAACCCAAATCAAATCAAATTTCTAATTTTAGCCTTTTTAGCCAATTTCTTGAACTTGGCTAAATGATACCCAAATCAATCCAAAAACCTATGGTTTTCTTCATGGATCAATACTTCCTTCAATCACTTACCCAAATATAAACATAAAAAAAATATTATCAAACCAAATCCAATTCAAGTTAAGCCCATCCTGACCCTTTTGACTTGAAATTATCATATGAACCAAAATCCATTTTACTCCAAACCAATTGTAATTGGATTTATATTTCAATCCTAGGCTCATATGTGAGTTCAACTAAACTTGAATCAAGCCAAAACCAAATCAATTGACTCATTTAGGTGCACTTGATCTAAAGTGACCTAAATACCCTTTTTGAGCCAAGTTCTAATCCAACCCAAATTGGATTGAACTATGCTCATCCAAACCTCATATCATGATAAACAATTATCCTAAGGTGATCAACTACCTTAAACTCGGTCAAACCAAGTCAACTTGGTCATTTGACCAAGTCAATCTTTAGCCCAATTGAAACCCAAACTAGCCAAAACCCACCATATACTAAATTGATTGAAACCATTGATTTAAACACATGAATAAATAATGATTGAACATGACCAAACTCACAATTGAGCCAAACCAAGTCCAATTGGCCATTTGACCTAATTGACCCAAATTAGCATACAAAGTCAAAATGGGTCAAATCATGATTTGATCCAAATTGATTGGAATCAATGGCTCATGTTCATTCCAAATTATTTATTGAACCTGGCCAAAGTCATGGTTGAGCCCAATTTGACCAATTGGTCAACTTGACCCAACCTAGCCTAAATTGACCTAGAAGGTCAAATTGGCCAAAATCCAAATTAAAAAAAATCAAACCAAAACTACAATCATTTTCAATTAACCAATTGAACATGATCCAACACCTAACAACCCAAATTGGTCAAATTGGTCAACTTAGCCCATTTGACCTATTTGAATCCAATTGAGTCAAAATCAAACCTAAGCCAAATTATTCAAAACCACTTGAACTAAAACTCTTCAAAACATCATTTGAACTTAGCTTGACCCAATTTTACCAATTAGTCAACCCAACCTGACTTAACCCATTTGAACCCATTTGACCATATGAACCAAACCATGCCAAACCAACCTTTGGGACCCAAAGACTTAGCGAAACCTGACCCAAACCAGCCCAAATCTAAGTGGGACCCAATCCAAGGGTATTAACCATTAGATAAGCCTCCCCACATTAGATTCTTTCCATAAAAATCCAAGTCCACTCTCCCATCACTTGGGCAACCATCTAAGTACCAAATAAGGTGCACCTAAGCTTCCTAGCCCACCCTAGAATAGTTAGGATTAGCCATGGACCAAGTGGAGTTCACCTCCTCCCCTCTCATGCCAAATCGAGCACCCAAAGTACCAACCTAACTCAATCCACCCATATCTTGCCTTGAGCTCCCTGCCATAGCTTCCTCCACTCCTGGCTAGCCACGTGGAGCTGATGGTGACCCCTCTGACGCCTCGACGATGATGAATTGATGGAAATTCAGGGATGGATCTCGATCCATCACACTCAATTTTGGGGTATACTCCCTCAATTCAAACATCAATTATAACAGTTTGCATTCTCTGAGTCCCTTGAGTGATTTGAAAATCTCTCAGAGCTTCCTAGAGCACCCCAAGCCTCCTTTGATCGGCCATCATTTTTTTCATGTGAAGCCAAAATAGGGGAGACCTCTCTTGATTCAAACCACCATTTCTCAACCAAACTACAATTAAACTTGTACACACCTTCACCACACGTAATCAAAGCCAAGAAAATCAGCCCTTGAGTTCTAAAGCCATCGAAAGCCAAAGTTCGATCGAAGCTGAAGCTTCTATGTGCATGGATTGGTAGTCCGAGTGATTCACTTCAAATTTATGTCCAAGCTTTCAATAGGGCTTCATTTGAACGAAACAAAGCTACCTTAGTCAATCCCATCATCAAACATTAGCTTCGATAAGGTAATTCCTCAAAACTGTCAGTTTAGGAAAAAGTGGTTGGTCCTTTTTGAAGGAAATTTGTATGTCATGCATTTTTAGCCATTGGATGTGTTCGTCTCTTCTTCTTGATGGTGTGGTATCAATTTGATCCTAATCCAAGCTCTGGTGAGCTTGGATCGAATGGAGAAAGATGGACGGCATCCATCTTTCACCATTCACGAAGGAGATAGATCACGGGTCGTTTGCATGATCGAAACAGACAGTCCTGATCTGATCGTGTTAGATCTACTTTTGTTTCCTCCTTAACCGTAGGATCTGATTGTGGTCGTCTGATCTTAAATCAAATGATCCACGGGAAAGTGCATCCGTCGCAATCTGAGTCAGCTTCTCGATTTTGTAACTTAAGTAGCCTATCTTGTCACGCCACGTGGAAAGCATGTGCCGCGTCTATAGCCACATAGCGCTGATGGGATTAAGGGTTAATTAGGGTTATTTTAATTAATTTTTAAGGCTGAAACTTCCTAAAATTATAAGTAATCCTAGAAAAATTCAAAAATATAAATGAGGGCTCATTTTAAAGGTATTTTAGAGGAGAATCCAAGAAAATTATTATTTATTAATTTTGAACAATAATTTTTGCTTAAATAAGGTGTAATTAAAAATTTAATTAGCCTAATTACTCTAGTTAATTATCCAATTAATTTCAAACTTTCTAGAGATATTTAGGGGGATGACCTCTGCCTCCCCTATTTTTCTTGTATTTTATTTTATAGTTAATTAGGAAAATTGATTGATTAATCCTTAATTACTCTCTTATCTTAATTAGTGATAATTAATTAAATGAATAGTGAATTGATCCATCAATTGAGTCATTAGCCTCTGTTAATAGTGAAAAAACTTAGGGAAATGGGTTGGGACCCCTCTTCCAACCTTTTCCTTAAGTCTTCTTCATTCCCTCTTTAAAATTAATTAATTAAGACTCATTAATTAATTAATTAATGAAATCAATCGAAACCCACATTATATTTGAACTTTAATTAGCTAATTGAAATGATTTAGGGATTGAGACTTAGGCTTCTTTCTTTTCCTCTTCCTCTAAGTCCATTTCATGTTGTTGATTAAGGATAATTAGGATTTAATTAGATAATTAATGAACTTAATTAACTTGATTAAAATTACATTCCTTAATTAACTCTTGGGTAGCTCTTTGGGTGTTCAATAACCTAAAGATAGAGCTAATGAGAATATAGTTAGCTCACATGTGTGAGAAAACTATAAAAGTAAGTAAGTGAGCATTTAAGCTTAATTAACTATTAATTATGAGCCAATTGCATTAGGCCCCTTTCATTTCTTATGAGCATTGCTAATTTACTTTTCATGTGGTTGCATCTCATGATGGCTCATCATTATTTAGTTAATTAGCTTAAGGTGATGTAGGTAAGGGTTAATTGATCGACTTAATTCATACCTCAATCTAATTAAGCCATAAAATCAACCAAATTACTTTTCATTAAATAAAATTATCTCACACATATGGGGAATGGGATTAGGATTATCAAACCTCAATCACATTTCTTAAATCAAATCAAACATAAAGATAAAAATGGCTTTAAGAACCTTTGGTTTATTTTAAATGAGTTCATTTAATATGATTATTCTTAGGACTTAGTTGGATTGAATGAAATTACATGCTTGCGTTTCTTTATTTTTTTTCAATCATGTTAAAATATTGTATGCCACTTGTATTCATGCATTCATTTCTTTCAAATTAATCAAAAAAAAAAAGATTTCCTTTATAACAATTTGCATGTGTTGATTTAATTAGAAATATATGTGGCTATTATCACTATTAAATCTCAAATGTATTTTTAAAAGCTCATTAATGAAGAATAATATGTATATTGTGACTTTAGTTACACATACATAGGAGATGCATGTGAATATAAGCTCAGTGTATGAAGTGAAGTCTCTTTCTCACATTCATATGTTGACTTGCATAAGTTTGAATGTTAATGGGCATATTAGTCTGGACATTCTAGGGATGCACGGCTTTAAGTAGCCCCAAGGAGGTTCCTACCTCACTACCCTGGTGCAGACCAATGGTGACGTACTTGTTTGATTTCATTTTTATGTATCTTAACATTGGAATTTAAATAGAACTTTAATTCATTTACACAAAAACATCAATTCAATTAAATGCTAATTTTACATGATTCTCTATTCTTATAGTTGCTTATACATCCATATGTACTTAAGAGTAACGGGTATATTAGTCTCGACATTTCGGGGATGCACGGCTTTAAGTAGCCCCAATGAAATTCCTACCTCACTCCCCTAGTGCAGGACTGGTGTCGTACTTGCTTAAAACTTTTATACATTTGAATGTGTATTTAGCTAATGAATGAAACCCCAATTTTCTATTAAAATGACATGCATTCATATTTTTGTTTAAGTGGTTGGGCTGATTAGTCATATGATTTAGAGTTCTTTTCTTATACTTTTGTAAAAGAATTTAGATAGAGCTTTAAATTAATATGACAAAAATGATTCAACCAAATGAAACATCAATTCTAAGTACATTTCCTTACATTCATCATTTAAGTGTGCTAAGGTAAAAATTATATGTATAGGTATGGTTAGGACTTAAATCATATACATGCTATATATGATGGAAAGAAATGAATAAACATGTGTTATGTGCAAGTAATTAATTCCAATTAATCCTAATATGCTTTTCTTATTGAATGGGATTATTTAAAGTGAACCTAAACCTAGGATTAATTAAAACATGTAATAAGCCATTCACTAAAGGGAATTGATTAATTAATTTGCTTTAGATGTGGCTTAGGGTAGGGATGAAAGAGAGTGATCCTCAATTTTCCTCTCTTTATAACACTTAGTTGTTAAGTGTAAACCAATGGAAATAAAAGAAAACACTAGGTAAAATTCTCAAAATCAACTAAATCACTTGAAGAAAAATCAACCCTTCATAATTAAATCTCTTCATACTTAGAAAATATTAACTCTAAAACCTAGTTGGGACAAACCACACAAGCCTTAACACGTATTAGATTAAGTCACCACTTCTAGTTTTATGTTAGGGTGATGCATGATTTAATGTATATTTTTTGTGATGTATTATTATGGACTCGATGTTAGGGTGTATGCTTTGTAGACTGGATGATAGGTCATGATTAGTCTATTCATATTTTTTGCAGGAGATTGTGCTTAAGGGGTGCTTAAAATAAATATAAATGCTCTCTTTTGTAGGTTTATTAACCCCTAAGCATAATCTAAATTAGGACATGTGAATTTGGTTATCCATGTGCAGGGTGTTAAGTCTAAATTATTCATATAACTGCTTGGGTTGTATAGTGTGTTTGACTAACACTTATTTTGTAAGTGTAGTTAGATTTACTTTTCTTATTTTTAATGTAATTGTGCATTAGGAATTAGGATTAGTGTTATGAGTAGGATGAGCAGAGGCTAGAAAGCTTTATCCTTGAAGGCCCTGTGATGCCTTTGAAGCAAACAAATCAAATGGAGTAAAGACATGAAGAGCCCCCATAACATTTATTCATTTGTAATTATAATTATTCTTTCATATACCAGGATGTATATGGGTAGAGCTTGGCTACCCAATCTTCTTTTCAAGTTGTACTGCGATACCCGATCTCACCGACATGTTATTCTTTCACGTTGAGTTTATAAATTGATTGATGATTTGTTTATATTATGCAATAGAAATGACATGTATTTTTCTAGTTTATTCATATATGATGATTTAAAGTGTGCCTTGGATCTGCTTAGGCTCTTAGGGAAAAGATAAACTTTTTACCCCAATCATAACTCATAATTAAATTTCTAAATAACTCATAACCTCACATAAAACTAGGCATTAAATCAAGATAATTAAAAGATTTAGCAACCCCTTTGCTGAATGTTGTATGTTTAACATCATGCATATCATCTTATTTCATTCTTGCTAAGAGATATTTTCCATCTTTGCATAATAGGGGAAGACTTGACCTTTGAGGGTCTCCCTTGTGATAAAAAACATCTCTTTCTCTCTAATTTAGCTAATAACTATATTTCATCATGCATTTAGGCATATAAAATCCTATGGCCTGTGTTAAAATAAAGAGTCCAAAATCAAATAAAATTTGATAAAATTTGCATTAGACTAAGTCATTATTTATACCACTTATGCTCTAGTCTCTTAGGAAGTGAGTTTAAGGATTTTAGTTTCTTTCTAAATGATAACAACCTGACCATCTTGTAAAACATATGACTTGATCACATGGTTTTAAAATGTAGGAGGAGTTAGCTAGCTACCACTCCAGGCGATTATAAGTCGAGCAGTCCGATGGTTTATCCTCTCTTGTGGAGATAAAAAATATACTCATTTTCACCTTAGATTTAGGATGTACTTTGGCCCTTACTAAAGCTCCCTAGATTTAGGATCTGAGGTTGCGGTTTCCCCATGGGCTACAAGCATAAATCCTCACCTCTTAGGTATTTTACAATCTTGTGTTGTGGAATTATAAGCCTTGGCATTCTAATAAAATTTCAACATAAACATACAATTATCTTCCATTTCAAATATATAAAGCCCAACCATAGGATAGTTTGGAAAGCTCACTAGGTTTCCTAGTATCATGAGCATCTCCTACTCATCTCCTTTTGGCTTCGATAATAAGCCTCTCCTTTTGATCTATCCCACTTAATTTTCCAAACATAGCCAATTTATTGATAGTCCTATCTTTGATTTCTTTGGAGATAACAATTGCCTACTTTAATTGAGAGTATTCTTAAGGAACTCAACTTCCTTAGGATGTAATTAACTATGGGGGCTTCCCCCCAAAGGAAATTTTAGAATCTGATTTAAATAAACCCTACTTTATTCATCCATGTAAAGTAGGAGAATATCTCTAGTATATTTGAAGACTCATCATGCCTTAAGAGTCCTTATTAGGTGATTAGGTCCATCATCGGGTAGTGATTTCTATCTTTTGAGATAGTGCACTATTCCTTGATGTCATACCCGATCATCTTAATAAGTACATATGCTTGATATCTCCCCATACACACACATCATCTCAAAAATAAACACCACAAAGTGAACTTCCTTTTTTTAATTCATATGTTGATTTGCATAAGTATGAATGTTAGTGAGTATATTAGTCTGGACATTCTGGGGATGCAAGGCTTTAAGTAGCTCCAAGGAGGTTCCTACCTTACTCCGCTAGTGCAAAATAATGGCGATGTACCTCATCCTTATGCTTTTTTTTACATTAGAATTTGGATAGAGCATTAATTCATTCACACAAATAAATCAATTAAATTAAATTCTACTTTTGCATAATTTTCTATTCTTATAGTTGCTTATACATTCATATGTATTCAAGAATAGTGGGCATATCAAATATGGACATCCCGGGGATGCACGGCTTTAAGTAGCCCAAGGAGGTTCCTACCTCACTCCTCTGGTGCAAAATATTGGTGAAGTACTTGCTTAGAACTTTCATACATTTGAATGTGTATTTAGCTAATGAATGAGAATCCTCTTTTTCTATGAAAATCATTCATACATCCTACATTTAAGTGTGCCAAAAACAAATTATATGTATAAATATGCTTAGGACTTAATCATATACAATTTATAGATGATGGAAAGAAATGAATGGATATGTGTCATGTCATAATAGGTCATTCTAATTAATCTTAAGATGTCTTTGTTATTGAATGAGATCTTTTAAAGTGAACCTAAACCTAGGACCAATTAAAATATGTAATAAGCTATTCACTAAAGAGAATTGATTAATTAATATGCCTTATATATGGTTTAAGGTAGGGATAAAGGAGGGTGATCCTTTCTTTTCTTCTCTTTATAACACTTAGTTGTTAAGTGTAAATCAAGTGAAACAAAAGAAAATATTAAGTAAAACTCACAAATCAATTAAGCCACTTAAAGTGAAACTATCATTCAAATTAAACCCTTTCTTACTTAGAAAATTATAACAAAACCTAGTTAGGGCATATCACATAAACCTTAATACACACAACTTAGATTAAGTCACCATTTCTAGCTTTATGTTAGGGTGGTGCATAGTTTGATGTGTGTTTATTTTGTGATATATTTTTGTAGAGATGATGTTAGAGTGTATGCTTTGTAGACTGGATGTTAGGCTGTAATTAGCTTAATCATATTTTCTATAGGAGATTGTGCTTAAGGGATGCTCAAAATAAATATAAATGCTCTCTTTTGCAGGTTGCTTAACCCCTAAGCACAATATAGATTAGGACAAGTGGATTTGGTTACGTATGTGCAGGGTACTAAGTCCAAGTTATGCATATAACTGCTTGGGTTGTATGGTGTGTTTTGCTAACACTTATTTTGCAGGTGTAACTAGATTTACTTTTTCTATTTTTGATGTTATCTTATATTAGGAATTAAGGTTAGTGTTATGGGGGATTAGGATGACCAGAGGTTAGAAGGCTTTATCCTGGGAGGCCCCGGTGATACCTTTGGAGCAAGCAAACCTAAATGAAGAAATGGAGGAGATATGAAGATTAGAAGAAAAGAATACCCCCCATAGCATTTATTCATTTATAATTGTAATTATTCTTTCATATATCATGTTGTATAAGAGTGGAGCTGCATTTCTCTTTTTTGTTTATGCGGTGATGCGACCTTGTATTCTTTTACATTGGGTTTATAAATTATTTGGTGTTTTGTTTACAATTGCTCAATAAAAATGGCATGTCCTTTTTTAATTTCTTCATACATGGTGATTTAATCTGTGGCCTGGATCCTATTAGGCTCTTAGAAAAAATTAATTTTTCTACCCCAACTATAACTCATAACTAAATTTCTTGAACACAACTCATAACCTCACATAAAACCTAGGCACTAAATCAAGATAATTAATAGATTTAACAACCCCTTAGCTGGATGTTGTATATTTCACATCATGCATACCATATTACTTCACACTTGCTAAGAGAGGGTTTCCATCCTTGCACAATAGGGGAAGACTTGACCTTTGAGGGTCTACTATGTGGTGAAAAATACTTCTTTCTTTCTGATTTAGCCAAATAACCTTATTTCATCATGCATTTAGACATATAAAAAATTATATAGCCTTTGTCAAATTAAAGAGTCCAAAATCAAATAAAATTAATAAGATTTATATTAGACTAAGTCATTACTCATACCACTCATGCTCTAGTCTCCTAGGAAGTGGGTTTAAGGACTTTAGTCTCTTTCTAATAATAACAACCTAACCATCTTGTAAAACATATGACTTGACCACATGGTTTTAAAATATAGGAGGAGTTAGCTAGTTGCCACTCTAAATGGTTATAAGTTCAATAGTCAGGTGATTTACCCTCTCTTATGGAGGCAAACCATATACTCATCTTTGTTTAGATTTAGAACATGCTTTGGCCCTCGCTAAAGCTCCCTAGATTTAGGATCTAAGGTTGTTATTTCCCCTTGGGCTACAAGCATAAATCCTCACCTCTTAGGCATTTTCACAATCTTGTATTATGGGATCATAAGTCCTAATTTTCTAACAAATTTTCAACTCAAATATGTATAATTCTCTTTAATTTCAAATATATAAAGCCCAACCATAGAATAGATTGGAATGCGCATTAGGTTTCCTTGCATCATGATCATTCCCGACTTATCTCCCTTTGGCTTCAAAAATAAGTCTCTCCTTTTTTATCTATCCCATTTGATTTTCCAAACATAATCAATCCTTTGATAGTCCAATCATTGAAATCTTTGGAGATAATAATTGCCTACTTTAATCGAGAGTATTTTGAAGTAATTCATTTTTCTTAAGATATAATTAACTACGGGGGCTTGCCCCCATAGGGAACTTTAGAACCCATTTTAAATAAACCCTGCTTTATTCATCCATGTAAAGTAGGGAAAAAATATCTGGTATATTCAAAGACCAATCATGCCTTAGGAATCCTTATTAGGTGATTAGGTCTATTATAGGATAGTTATTTCTATCTTTCGAGATCCTACACTATTCCTTGATGCCATACTTGATCACCTCAATAAGTACACCCTCAGATCTGAGTGGTGTCTCCCATACACACACAAATCGAAAACAAACACCATAGATTTTTTTGGTTACTCCACTGGGGATGGTTCTTCTTTCCATCTCTAGTAGACAATTGTTGTCTCCAAGCATCGATAGTGTACTTGTATTTCATATAAGTTTGAGACTATCTTTCCTTCCATTGGCACTTAGCTTATTTCATTCTTAAGCAAAGCTAGCCAACATCCTCTAGGTTTTAGGACCTCACTCCTTGTAGGTCTTGAAACCCATATTAGGTCCCCCAATAGGTGAAAGATAAAATTAACTAATGAAAGGAGATGAAAAAAACTTAGAATCTCTTCACCACTAGCTTGGTGAGGCAAGGTTCATTTTATATTTAAGAAAATAAACTCTTTTGAAAAATGTCACTTTTCAAAAGCACAATTTGAAAATTCAGATAAAAAAAGATCTTGCAGAAGATTCATAAGAAACTTTCAAAAAGCACAAAAATCAAATAACCAAACCTCATCTAAGAATCCCCTTGAATGTTACATGGAGGTTCTTTTCAAAATCAAAATAAAAATCATTTTTCAAAAGCATCTCTTTGAAAATAGTTATTTCCATTCAACATACTCAAATTTGTTGAATGATGATTCTATTTTCAAATAAAATCATAGCATAAAATTGAAACTCCACTTAACATATTTTACATATTCTAGAGTTGAAGTTTCCTTCTTTTCAAAAAAGCAAGAAACCACACACATGAAATCAACATATATTTTGAACTTCATTTGACACACCTAAATTTGTCAAATAAGAGTTCCCCTTTCTTTAAGAAAACCAAAATAAAGTGAATTCTATTTAACACACTTGACTCCTACTTAACATACCAAATTTGTTAAGTAAGAGTCTCATTTTCAAATCATATCACATTTGATTCCTACTTAACATACCCAATTTGTTAAGTAAGATTCTCATTTTCAAATTATAACACATTTGACTCCCACTTAACATACCAAATTTGTTAAGTGAGAGTCTCATTTTCAAAAATCATAATCACATTTAATTCCTACTTAACATACCAAATTTGTTAAGTAAGAATCTCATTTTCAAATCATAATACACTTAACTCCTACTTAACATACCAAATTTGGTAAGTGAGAGTCTCATTTTCAAAAAAAAAAAAAAACAAATCAAATAACATTTGGCTTCCACTTAACATACCAAATTTATTAAGTGAGAGTCTCATTTTCAAAAAAATAAATCATATCACATTTGATTCCTATTTAACATACCAAATTTGTTAAGTAAAATCTCATTTTAAAATCATAATACACTTAACTCCTACTCAACATACCACATTTGTTAATTGAGAGTCTCATTTTCAAAAATCTTAATCACACTTGACTCCTACTTAACATACCAAATTTTTTAAGTAATAGTCTCATTTTTAAAAATCATAATCACATTTGATTCCTACTTAACATACCATATTTGTTAAGTAAGAATCTCATTTTCAAATCATAATACACTTAACTCTTACTTAACATACCAAATTTATTAAGTGAGAGTCTCATTTTCAAAAACACAAATCATATCACACTTGATTCCTACTTAACATACCAAATTTGTTAAGTGAGAGTCTCATTTTCAAAAATTATTCAATCACATTTAGCTCTCACTTAACATACCAAATTTATTAAGTGAGAGTCTCATTTTTAAAACACAAATCATAATCACATTTGATTCCTACTTGACATACCAAAATTGTTAATTAAGAGTCTCATTTTCAAAAATCATTATCATACTTGATTCCTACTTAACATACCAAATTTGTTAAGTAAGAGCCTCAATTTCAAATCAATCAAACATATATCAAACACCTTTGACCTCTACTTAACATACCAAATTTGTTAAGTAAGAAGCCCCATTTTCAAATCAACATATATCACACACATAACAAATAATCATGACAAGCAAATATACTTTCACAAAATCTTTAAACATATAATCAAAACCTCTTCTTAGCATACTTAAATTTGCTAAGTAAAGATTTTCCAAATCAAAATTTTCGAACAAGACATATAATGCAAATATCTTCAAAGGTCTCTCCAAATATTTGAACCCCGCCCAATCTACTTAAATTGGGTGAGTATGGGTTCTAAATCAAAATGATATGGCAAAGTCTCTCCTCCAAATATCAAAAATCTCTCCAAAATTTAATGAACCCCACTTAACATACCTAAATTTGCTAACTGTGGGTTCAAATTCTGAATTAAGTATAGAAGTCAATGATTGAAGGCAAACATCAAGGTAAGGGTCTGATTCAATTATATTTCAACAAATGTAGTGATTTCATTATAGTCAGTCTTTCAGCCTCCAATCAATGGAGTGGTCATGGCTCCTAGCAAGTTTATCTTCTCTTTCCCTTATGGTGTAGATTTGGCCTTAGATTAGGCTAATTTCACCACAACTGATGATGTCCACATGATCTACTTTGGCCATGGCTTTGAGGGGGTCTGAATTACTTGTGAGGGGACAACCCTCACAACCGTTAGCAGGGAGGTGGTGGCGGGATAGACTCCACTCATCTGCTTGGATAACCCATATGATTCTGAGTTTCCCTCATTGAAGAGCAAGGCTGCAGTAGTTCCCACTCCTTGTTTAGTGTCAGTTTCACTACCTGCCCATTCAGTTGCCCCTACCATATTTCCAGTGAGAGCTGGTACCTCCTCTTTGGTTACCCCAAAGGGGAAAACTATCTTAGCCTCTGAGATAGTCTCCCTCACCTTCGAGGTAGGTTTCAGCTCCCGCTTTGCTTTTCTCACTCGCACTCGATGCCATAATAAAAATTGAAAGATTAAGCAGGATCATGAGTGAATAGCCAGAGAGCTTTACACTGCTTCCTATGTAGTTGAGGAGGGTTCTCCCTGTGAGAACTCTCCACTTCTAAGTGGTAGTAGGTTTTACCCCCTTTGGGTCTCAGATGGAGAGAAAGACTACAGGAGGATCGATGCATCTCCTCCACCACTAACATACCATGAGACACCAGCCAGGGAGCATAGGAAGCCCAATGCCAGACTTACAATTGTTCTAAGCCAGGTCGGTAATGCTTACGGATACTCAGAGTTTGGTACCTTGTTTAAATTATGATCCATGATCTTGTGGTGTTTATTTTCGATTCATTGTGTGTAGGAGGGGGGGGGGGGGAGGGGGCACCACACAGATCTGAGGGTTTACTTATTAAGGTGTTCGAATATGGAATTTAGGAATAGTATACTATCTCGAAAGACTATAATGGACCTAATCACCTAATAAGGACTCCTAAAGCATGATGGTTCTTTGAATGCACTAGAGATATTTCCCCTACTTTATATGGATGAATAAGATAGGGTTTATTTAAATTAGGTTCTAAAGTTCCTTATGCGGGCAAGGCCCCATAGTTGGGTTGTGGAGGTCCTTAGATGGATGATGTGGCTCAGTTTGGTTGGGTAAGGGTGTGGAGGTCGCTTCCAAGGGAGGTAGTGGATGTCCTTGGTGGTTTGAAATGCTCCAATGGGAATGGGGAGGTGATTTCACCTCCCCATGAGTCATGGCTGACTCAACCACCAGCCATGGTCCTTGGTGCCTAAGTGGACCTATGAATGGGTGCCAAGTGGCCAAGGGAAGGAAATGACCAAATATGCATGTCTTATCTCATAAGGTGCTCTAGACCCAAAGGAAAAGTGGTCATTTGGCTATGGGTTTAATTTGGGTAGATTTAAAATAGGTTAAAAGTGGGTTAGCTCAAATTTCAAGTGGTTTGGAGTTTATTTAATTTGATTTGGCTTGATTTGACCTATTTAGGTCAAATTGGGTTAGGTTGGGTCAAGTTGATCAATTGGTCAAATTGAATCAAACCAAAAGTTGGGTCAAGTTCACATGACCAATTGGAGTGCATTGGTTTGATCTATTTGGTTCAATTTGCTTTGGATTTGATTATGGTTCATTTGGGTTCATATAGGTAAAATGGGTCAAGTTGACTAATTTGACCAATTTAGATTGGGTTAGGTGTTGAGTCAAGTTCAATTTGCTAATTGAAAATAATTGTAGGCTTTGGTTTGGTTTAATTTGGATTTGGGCTAATTTGACACTTTAGGTCAATTTGAGCTAGGTTGGGTCAAGTTGACCAATTGGTCAACTTGGGCTCAATTATGGCTTTGGTCAAGTTCAATAATCAATTTGGTATGAACTTGAGCCATTGGTTGCAATCAATTTGAATCAAATCATGATTTGAACCATTTTGGCTTTTTAGGTTAATTTGGGTCAACTTGGGTCAAATGGCCAATTAGGCTTAGTTTGGCTCAAGTGAAGGTTTGGTCATGTTCAATCATTGATTATGAGTGGGTTTGAATTAATGGTTTTAGTCATTTTGGCATATGGTGGATTTTGTCTATTTTGGGTTTCATTTAGGCTAAATTTTGACTTGGTCAAAGGCTAGGTTTAGCTTGGTTTGACCCAATTTAAAGTAATTGATCACCCTAGGGTAATTTTTGGTTATGTTGTGAGGTTTAGATGGGATTAGTTCAATCCAATTTGGGTTGAATTAGAACTTGGCTCAAAAATGTTCTTTTAGGCCACTTTGGGTCAAGTGAGCCTACATGGGTTAATTAGCTTGATCATGGCTTGATTTAAGTTTAATTGAACTCACACATGAGCCTATAATTGAAATATAAATCCAATTACAAGTGGTTTGGAGTGAGATGGGTTTTGGTTCTTATAATAATTTCAAGCCAAAAAGGGGTCAACATGGACTTGACTTGGGTTGACTTGGGATTGGTTTGATAATTGTGGTTTATGTTTATTTTTGGGTCAATGATTGCAGGGATGATTGAATCATGAAGGAATCCATGAGTTTTGAATTGATTTGGGTATAATTTTGCCAAGTTCAAGAATTTGGCTAAAAGGGCAAAAATTGGGAATTTGATTTGATTTGGGTTTGGTTTTGGCCATTTGAATTTATATTTCATTTATATTTATGAATATAAATGAAGATATAAATGGTTCATGAGAAAATCACTTAAGTTTGGAGTGATTTGGAAGTAAATTTGATTAAGCTTATGGAGGTGGGTCCATAAGGCTTAAGAAAGGATTTTAATTTGAATTTGATTATGGGTTTCAACTACTTGGAGTTTGGAATTGATTTATGATTTGGAATTTGGATTTGATATTTGAGAAAATAAATTGAATTGGGGTTGATTTGAATTTGGTTAAGGCTAAGTCCATTAGATAAAATCAAAGAGCTTAGGAAGGGATTTAGAGTTTGAATTTAATCCTAGGTTTCAATCACTTGATAGTTGGATTTGATTTTAGAATTTGGATTTGAATTTAAGATTTAGTTTGGAAGAAGAAAGAAAGGATTGGGTTTAGGCTATAGAGTAAGCAAGTCCTCCTAAATCCCTATGGCTAACTATTCTAAGTCTCTAGGGTTAGGTTAAGTATTCACCTAATCACTAGAAGTGTCATAAGACTAAGAAACTCTTAGTGTCTATAAGAGTCTGAGATCTATGATGAGGAAGTAGGGAGCTCACTCCAAAAGTGAGGTCAATAGATCCCTAAGAGTGTTAGGGGTCAGATCCATAGAGAGAGAGTCATGGAGGCTCGAGTATCTGCCTAGGTAGGCAGGAGAGAGCAATAGAGGTCTGCCAGACAGTCGATAGGCTCTGCTCTAAAGGATTTTCCTGATCGTCACCCTGTCAGGGCTGATCACTCAAATAGCATTGCTCTTATTGGCTCAGTTCGCCATAGGAGGAGGTCTCTAGTTGAGGAGCAGTCGGTGTTGCCATCACACTGCTCTCCTCACCATGCACCATCACTAGTTTAGCTTATAGAATCTACCACTCCCACTAAGATTCAAAATCCCCCATCCAATGAGAGACCATCCCTACTAGTGATCCAGCTAGGGCCCAAGGATCCTGCTCCATCCATTCCACCTGTTGAAGTGAGATCGAGCTCCCCTACTCAACCGTCTACCTCAGCTATGGTCAGGAAGAGTGGTGACCCAAGAGTTGTCATTGCATCACCACCACTGCGGACAGAAAGGGAAAAGAGGGTGCACACAGATATAGTCCCCATGATAGTTAATCCTCCCGGTGAGGAAGTTTTGACAGTATGCAGTGTCCATTGTATAGAGGCAGAGGTGCACAGTCCTAAGGCTAGCAGTCAGGGAGTATTTGTACCAGCCCAGCCAGACATTATAGATCGGTCACTAGATAACATATTTGCAAACTATTTTGTCAAGAAAAGGTAGATTTTTGGGAGTGACCACTCAGATCAAGAGGAGGATAGAGTCAGCTTCGATCCTAATGAGGATGACATGTTGGATGACACAATTGAAGTCCACATGGTTGATACATGGGGATCCTTACAACGGGATCAGCGTAGCCAGAAAGGTGTTGAGCTCAAGGAAGGTAACACTTCTCACCCGACTCAGTACCTCGTTCGCCAGCTCAGATAGAGAGATGATCACACTGATAAGATGGGAAAGAAAATTGAGTAGTTGATGGCAGTGGTTTTAGCATTGCAGAACTCAGCCACAGTTTCACAACCTTCTCCCATGATAGCTGACAGTCCATAGTTGGTACATACTTTAGAGTGTCCTAGGTACACTCCTGTAGAAGATGACACTAGTAGCTTGCATATGAAGGTTACATATGGCACCTCCATGCATGAAAAGGATATCAAAAATATGGTAGAGTAGCAGGTGAGGGAAGCGATGGCGCAAGCTATGGGGAGCTCATCTATTCCAAAGAGTAGACCATACTCGGAGGAATTTGATGTAGTTCAATACCCCAAGGGTTTTATGCTGCTTTCCTTCTAAATCTTTGATGGCAGTGGGAATCCGTGTCAGCATATCACACATTTCAGAGCTAGCTCTTGCAATATCGGTGGTAGTGTCGCACTTTTGTTCAAACTTTTTGTCAGCAACCAAGCAGGGGTTGCATTTGATTGGTATGTCGAACTGCCCAATGGTTTGATAGGGACTTTTGTTGAGTTGGAGCACCTCTTCATCAAGAGGTTTTCTAGAGCTCATTAAAGAGTGATTGTAGGCAACTTCATTATAGCAACACAAGTTCCAACAAGTCCCTAATTGATTATATTCTCAAGTGATGCAACCTATGCATGAAATGCGAACCACAGCTGTTCGAATAGCATGCCATTGAGATTCTCCTCAAGAATATTTATGACCCTGTCGCCTTCATGCTTAAGGGATTTACCATCCGGACATTTGAGAAACTAATTACCAAGTCGGCTAGCCTGCAATAGGAAGCCAAACAGTTGCCATTTCTCGAACAATCATCTCAGCCCAAGCCATAGAAGGTGTTCGAGAAGAAACTAGGGATAATTGTGTTAGTAGATAGAGGGAAGCAGCTAGCCAGACTCTAATATGAGAGACCCCAAGCTCAGCAGCCTCTTTTTCCACCTCCTCTGCCATCACCTCAACTGTCATATCAGTCATCATAGTGGCCATTCCTGCCACATCAGCAGTCTACCCAGTAGCGATATTCCTATTTCCCGCTAGGTAGCTATTACCCACCTACTCTTGATGATAGATTAAATAAGTCATATTCATTCAAGAGGGAGGTAGTTAAAAAAATCTTTAAGAATATCTTAAAGAAACCTAACTTTCAGTTACCAGAGGCCAAGAGGCAGGAGGAAGTAGGCAGAGTAATGATCCTAACTATTGCCCCTACCACCGCATGATTAGTCATGTATTATAGGATTGTATTACTTTTAAGGACTAGCTTGAGCGTAGCTACAAGTCAGGCACCATAGTTATCCCCAAGGAATACTTATTAGAATAACCTTCCAATTATAGTAGGGTAATTATTGGGGAAACTTGCGATCCCCTTAAGACAAAAGAAGATTGGGATATTTTCTTATCCTGAACCTCTAAAACGTAGTTTCTAAAATCAAGATACTCTCTTTATAGATGCCTGAGGAAGCTCAAACCTCCAACATCAAGGAATGTTTGCAAGTTGCCAATGATAAGTTGAAGAAGGTAACAGCCCAACAATAGCAGTAGCAGTCCACCTTACTTTCCCGGGATAACATAACCACTGTCCGAGTCCAACACTCCATCCACAGTTGTAGCTACTACTTCTTCCTCCACTAGCTCCTCGTCTACCAACAAGAGCGTTGTATACCCAACTTATTTCATTAGATTTCTATCATGTACCTCCACCTAAAAAGAAATCAATGAAGAAAGCTTTCACTTACATCTTGTCCACTTCTGATACTTTAGATTTTATTCCTCTCAAAAACTCTCTAATCCTAGAAATTAATAATGATAGCTCTAGTCATTCTGATCCATTCTCTTCTGATTCAGAATCATACTTTCCCTTTTTGAATCAATCGGGTTCACCTCTTGTGATTGACTTGGAGTCAACTAACTTCAAAGATCCCATAGGATAAGCTGTACGTATACCTAATGAGAAGGTAGAACTTTTCATAAGTTCATCATTTCAAGAAGTCACTAAAGACAACCTACGCAGTGGCAAAGTTTATTGTAGCACCTTTTGATAAGGGTAAATAAGTCATTGGTTCCAGTGAGCAGATAACCCTTCCACAAGATGCTCCATCCATGGATATGCTTATGGAGGACCAAGTCAGAGTTGATTACAATGTCCTAGCACATATTAGAAAGTTGATAGCTAAATTAAGCATATATGACGCCCTTGTCTAATTCAAAAAGATGAGGGAATCTTTAGTCAAGGCTCTTCTTGACCCAGGGATATGCTTAGCTCAGCTGACCGCTACTGAAGAGGAGGCATATAACTCAAAGGACATCTTAAGAGTTACATTCAGTGATGAAGATTTGCTTCTAGGAATGACCAAGCATAACCGCCCTCTATACGTTACAGTGAATGTTGGCAAATACAACTTATGAAGAGTTCTAGTTGACCAAGGTGCATCAGTCAACTTTATGAGTTTAAGAACCCTTGCCTACTTAAGGATCGACATCTCTAAACTCTAAAAGGAGAGGATGATATTGAGAGGATTCAATGAACAAGGCAAGAGGGCCTTAGGCTCTATAGTGTTGCCATTAGAGATACATGATTGGAAGACTAAAGCTAGGTTTCATATCATAGACTTGGATACATCTTTCAATGCTTTTCTTGGGAGACTGTGGATACATGAGAATAACACAGTTCTATCCTCTCCACATCAGTGCATGAAGTTCATGAGAGGTGGAATTGAGTACTGCTTCAAAGGAGATCTCAAACCCTTCACAGTTCATGAGGTCGAGATATATGAGGATGCAACCTATTTCCTTCCCCAAAACCAACAAGTCCATTCTCGCGAATCTAGTCAAGATCCCCAAGAAGGACAAAAATAAAGAAATTAAAAATAAAAAGAAAAAAGAAAAAGAAAAAGAAAATAAAAGTGATCGAGACATGGACTCAGGGGGAATATATAGAGCCTAACATTAGATTCCACCAATAGTTTGTTACTCCATTTGAACATATGGGTAGGATGACGACCTCCACAGCGGTAGAGAGGATAGCTCACGAGGCGACTCCCAGGGTGGAAAGCCTCCCTATTGGCCACTCAATAAGAGGTATATCTCAGCCACCAGGAGTACACCTGCATCCACATAGACTTAGAATCTTGCTCAGAGGATGAGTCTTATGTGGTTAGCACACCATCCAGCTCTTCTCAGTAGTAAATCCCTTTCAAGCTAATGTTCGAGCATGACAATGATGAAGACCAGCCTCTAAAGCAAAGCATAAATGCATCCAAGTTTGCATACAAAATAGTCAGGAGTAAGTTGGGAACCTTAGCTCTAACCCCACTTTTCTCTCAGAAAGTTGAGGGTTTGGTAGTTAAGGAAGCCCCTAAGTCATCCACAGATGGGAAAACTTAGAGGTTCTTTTTGGGAGCATCATCCTCAAGTCAGGAAGCTGATTTAGAACTTAAGGATGATTCATATAAAGATTTAATACAATTGCCTTTTGATTGGTATTCACCTTGTATTCTTAATTTAGAAAAGTAAAAAGGGATTAATCCCACATACTTGGTCTAAACACAGGTCAGACTACTTTGAAAGGTTATAAGATAACCAAAATAGACATCCTCAATCAAGAATAAGACTAGAATTTGGTATAATGGGTCCAATCAATGATGACAATCATTGCCTAGTCATCACCAATCATTTAGAATCTGATATGTTATTTTTAAATCATGCTAACTCATACAAGAAGGGGTGTTTAGAAACTTCAGATGATCCAAATAATCTTGAAGTCAGAGATGCACTGCTAGAGTTTGAAGAGGAGATTAGATTAACCATCGACGAGCTCAAGGAAATCAACTTAGGAAATCAAGACAATCCACATCTGACATACATTAGTTCATTGAATGATCTGGCGATGACTTAGTTAGGCTATTGAGTCTAAGGGCGCTACATAGAGTTACAAAGAGATTTATCTCTCGATGCGGTCCTGATAGAGCTACAATTATAAGCCACATAAAGAATTGAGCTGGGCATCATTGAAATTGGGAGTTTTAGAAGAAAAATATCTACTGTCATTCAGAAAAGAAATTACTTAATTTAGAGATTAAGGCATGTCAAAACAAAAATTTCCTTAAATAAGGGTGCAGACACTCATCTCATGCATTTTCTCTTTCATGGATGACTCATCGGTTATCCAAATGATGGACGAAGATGAAATAAACCTGTTTTGAACCCGATGATCATTTTTTATAGGTCATCATTTGCCTTAAAATTCGATGCTACATACTTAGCATGCCATGACTTCGGATCTTTGATGAACTCATTCATCATCCGGGTTGAATGTTATGTCGAAGATCTTGTAGTCAAAGTAAAAGAAAAGGAAGACCATCTCTTTGACTTGAGTAGTTTTTCAAATGGTTAAGATAATTTAACCTTAAAATGAATCTCCTGAAGTGTACATTTGGAGTAGCTTCAGAGAAATTCCTTGGGTTTGTTGTATGGTACCATGGAATAAAAATCGATCTAGAGAAGATCAAAGCAATATTAGAAATTCCACCCCCTAAAAGTCTAACTCAACTTTGATCATTTTAAGGGTGGTTAGTTTATCTAAGATGCTTCATTTTCAACATATCATAAAGATGTCAAGCATTCTCAGCACTTGTCAAAAAGGACACCAAGTTCAAGTGGGATGACAAGTGTTAACATGCCTTCAAAGAGATCAAGCACTACCTGATTACGCCACCAGTTATAGCAACCCCTATCTTGGGCAAGCCATTGATATTATATATTATTGCATTAGATGACTCCTTTGACACTTTGTTGGCCCAAACCAATGATGAAGGGAAAGATAATACACTCAACTATCTTAGCTATTGTCTAATCCCTACTGAGGCAAACTATCCACCTATTGAAAAGCACTGCCTAGCTTTAATCTTTGCATCCCAAAAGTTATGACATTACATGCTTTTTCATAAGGTGAACTTGATCTCTAGGATCAATCCACTATAATATCTCATGACACTGCCAACACTATCCGAACGGTTGGTGCGTTGGTCCATAATTTTGTCATAGTTTGACATCACTTTCGTACCCCTCCATGAAGTGAAAGGATAAGCACTAGTAGATTTCTTAGCATCACACCCACTTCCTATTGATTCTCCATTTAGTGATGACCTCCCTGATAAACAAATCAAGAACTTAGGGGACACTAGCATTCTCCATTGGGAGATATATTTTGATGGTGCGACTTCCTTTCAGAAGGGAGAAGAACCATGATCTAGTGTTCTAGAAAAGGTAGGGGTAAAAATAGTTCTCCTAACTCCAAACCGTGATGTTATGACATTTTCATATCATCTATCAAATCTATGCACCAACAATGAAGCTCAATATGAGGCTCTGATTGTCAGTTTGGAGTTAGCCATTACACTATGCATCCATAGTATCAACATCTTTGGGGATTCTCAATTAGTTATCAACCAAATCGTTGGGTCTTATAAAGTTTAGAACCCTAAACTCCATCATTACCACAAGTATACTATGCAGCTATTGGCCCAAATCTTAGAGGTTACCATCTATAAGATTTCTCAAGGAGAGAATGCAGTAACATATGCATTAGCCAAGCTTGCCAAAGAGTTTGCATGTCCGGAAGATGAGTACATACAAATAAGGGTCCAAAATAGACAAGTCTTATCCCTTATTGATGTTGAACTCATCAAGAGATTCTCTCTTAAAGGGGAGGTTATCGTTGCCAAAAAGGATGAGGAGTTGGATTGGAAGAAACCATTCATGGATTATCTAAATATAGGCAAACTACCTCAAGAGAAGTCACTATCACATCAGGTGAACTAGAGAGCCCTTTCCTACGCTCTCGTGGATGGCACCTTGTACTGGCAATCCTTCGATCATATATGATTATGTTGTTTGGAAAAACACGAAGCTCATAGGATTCTGACTGAGTTACATTCAGGTTTATGCAGAGCGCATCAATTCGGTCTAAAGATGAAAGCCAAGATCAAGAGACTAGGATACTATTGGCCTTCGATGATCATAGACCGCATGGATGTAGATAGGAGATGCCACCAATGTCAGATACATGGTGTGGTCTTACACCAACCACCCAACTTTCTACATCCTACATTGGCTTCATGCCCATTTGAGTGTTGGGGTACCAACATAGTGGGTACGATGGATCCTCCTTCTTCCAAGGGTCATTGGTTCATTGTAGCTGCCACCGACTACTTTTCCAAGTGGCGGTTTACTGAGAGGTCACCTGACATGTGCTCTAATTTTTTAGAACCATATCGATATGATTAGATGCCATGAGTTATATTTGATAATGGTCCTGCATTCAAAAGCACCAAAATCAACAGCTTTTCTTAGAGACATGACATAAATTAGAGATATTCTACCATCTACTCCCCAAGGGCAAATGGCTTAACAGAAGCCTTCAATAAAACTCTCATCCGGATATTAAAGATGACACTCGATGATAATAAGAGATAGTGGAATGAGCAGTTAGTTGAAGCCTTGTGGGCTTATCGCACCACATATAGAACTCCAACTCAATCTATCCTGTTCTCCTTAGTGTATGGATTTGAAGTAGCAGTTCTACCATTAGAAGTCCAACTCCCATCATTAAGGATGGCTTTGGGTAGCAAGATTACCATGTAATAGAATGCCAAGTTGTGGTTAGAAGAGCTCAAAGGTTTGGAGTGGAGACACCTCCGGGCATGCCAAAACCTCGAGTTATACAAAGCCAAAATGATTCAAGCTCATAAAAAGTTGGTTCATCCTAGAGATTTTCAAGTAGGAGAGCTTGTTTTAGTTCTAAGGGGATCAATTATTGCTCGTCAAAAGATGGGGGGCAAGTTTGAACCCCCTTGGGAAGGCCCTTTTGTCATAGAGAGGGCCTACCAAGGAGTATCATATTAGCTTATAAACTATAAGGGAGAGTGCCCAATGCTTCCAATCAATGGGCTCTACTTAAAGAAATACTATTCATAAATATTGTTTGAAAATAATTATTAATAAAATTTCTTTCATCTCAAATCCTATCCCTTCCGTGTTTAGAAATATCTTTGCTTGCGAATCTACCATGATGTATTTAGGGTAGGTGTACGGAACCCAAGTGGCATCATATCCTTTAGTAACATAACACCAATACAAACTACACACAATCACATAAAATAAACACATATCTTTTGGAAGCTATGTGGGATGAAAATGGCACTCACTCATTAGCTGCTCTAGGTTGGGCTAGCATGCTACCTTGCTAGTATGTCACCCAAGTGGTTACTTGTCTAGAGGATGTAAGTCTACAAGCATTCTTCCTAACTTGACCATTGCAAATCGATGAGCGCCTTGTTAGTTTGGTAGGCCTTATGGTGCAGTTGGTAAGCTACCTCATGTTGACTTTGTTTAAGAGGATGTAAGCCTACACACTTTCTTCTTAAACTATCCATCATGCATTGACTTGGATGAGTATATTTGAGGTTTAGGATAAGTCCCCTAGTGGATCCTTTCCTCCTGACTACTTCAAGTCTGGGTCCAATTCTTACACGGGACTCCCCGCTTGGTAGTCAGCCTAGGTTGGATAACATCTGTCTCATCGATAATAGATTATCATGATGATCATTTCCCTCTTTGAAGATGTAAGTCTACAAGCCTTCCTCTCAGATTGATCATCTCAAACTGACAGACACCTTAGGTTGGTTGGTTATCTCCATGCTGATGGTGACCCACCCAGTGGATACACCACTCATGGCAGATGTAAGTCTACAAGCTTTCTCCTGGAGTTGGCCATTATATACCTACAGGTTTTCTTTTACAGGGTGTTGGATAAAGCCCCTAACGACACCTCCCCTGTGGGCACTCTGTTTGGATCACATCCTTGGCGACCCCATTTAGACACTACATGGGATACTCTTGGATTAGACAGTTCCTCACTCCTAGTAGCTACCCCTGTGGTTGGAGAATCTTTCTTGCGGATGTGCAGATTCTCCCTTGGTCTAGTAAGTCTGTGATAGGACTAGGCTAATATAAGCTCTTTCTCAGTGTGGTCCCTCACACACCAACAAGGTCCATGTAAACATACAACAACAACAACAACAACAACAAGCCTTAATCCCACTAGGTGAGGTCTCATGAAGGTCTCCATTGTGTCTATCAAATTCTCATTTAATTTATAAACAAAAAAATATTTTCTGTATTGAAACCAATACTTTTTCCCAAGCGCATCCTATCTTTGGTAGTGTTAGCAAAACTCCCCATAGTGTCGCTTACTTTTTGAGTTAAGATAAGTCCCTAGGTCATCTCTCTCGGTAGTCACCCTGTCGGTTTGACTTGATGTGGCACCAACAAGTCACCACGGTGGTCATCTTTTCTTTGGAAGATGTAAGTATCATGCATTCTCCCAACACAACCATTGCACCAACGCATGGTTCAAATTGTTGTGCTATCAATCGATCACCCTAGTGGTTTCTTATTTAGAAAGATGTAAGTCTATAAGCTTTTTTCTTGACTTGACCATTGCACACCGAAAGGCACTACTTAGGTTGGTTAGCTCTACCTCGTGGCCAGTAGACTATCCATTTGGATTTATAAATCTAAGATAAGACTAGGCTAATATTAGCCCATTCTTAGTGGATCCATCGCACACTGGCAGGGTCCGTTTAAAATGAAATTAATTTTAATAATTTTTGAGTCGATATGAGTCCATAGCGGCATTCACTCAATAGTCACCTTAGGTCAAGTTTGATTTATTGTGTTATCAATCGATCACCCTAGTGGTTCCTTATTTAGGAGGATGTAAGTCTACAAGCTTTCTTCCTAACTTGACGATTGCATATCGAAAGGCACCCCTTATGTTGGTTAGCTCTACCCCATGGCCGGTAGACTATCCCTTTAGATTTGCAAATATAAGATAGGACTAGGATGATATTAGCACCTTTTAGTGGATGTCCTTGACCATTAGTTTCAATCAAATTGGTAACTTAACAAAACTTTACCTAAAAAGTCAAATTATGTCAAAACTTAGTCTAAGCTAAATTGATTGAAACCAATGGATGAAGTTCATTCCAAAATGATTGTTGAACTTGATGACCAAAGCCTTAATTGGCCAACTAGACCTAACCTAGCCCAATTGACCATGAACCCAACTTGACCTAAAAAGTCAAATTGAGCCAAACTCAAATATAAACCAAATTGATGGAAACAAAGATACCAATCTATTTTAAATGACCAACCAAACATAAACCAACCAATGACCTAACCCAAATAGGTCAAATGGGTCAAATTGGTCAACTTGACCCATTTGACCTAAATGAAATCAAATGAACCAAATTCAAATATAAATCAAATTTAACTAAACCAATGATGCCAACATATTTCAAATGGTCATATGAACTTGACCCAACCCTTAGTTTGACCCAATTTGACCAATTGGTCAACTAGACCCAAGTTGACCCATTTTGACCTAAATGGTTACATTAGCCAATCATATCAAATCAACTCCAAATTTATTGAAACTTGGTCCAACCCATTTTCAATCATACCAATATTCAAATTGAAATCCAAGCCAAATGGCCATTTTACCCCTAGGTCAAGGGTAAATTTTGGCCAAATTCACTGGAATTTGGTCAAATCCTCTCCATGACCACTTGGCACCCTCTTAGTGGATCAAGTGGACACTAGTAAGTGCACCTAACCCATTGGGTTAGGGTCATCCCAACCAACCCAAGGTCAAAATCGACCACCCCCATGGACATAAGCACATGGGATTCCTTCCTCCACTTGAATTAAGCACATGGCAAGCTCCTCCACTCCTTCTGTGGCCAACACCAAATGTCATCCCCCTCAAAAAAACCTAAATAACCCATTGAATAGGGTGTATTGGATCAAAATGGTAAAGCTCCTCACCACCATCTGATTCACCTAGGGGGAGATATACTCCCTCTAGTTTCATTTGAATTCAAGACTCTCCAATTCGATTAAGCTAAGAACTAGGAACCATTTCCAAGTCCCCAAGTCTCTCAAGCAAATTCAACTTCTCCATTTTGAATTTTTTTTCAAATGAGGGGCTCAAGCAAAATTTAATCTCACTCTACACTCAATACCTCCAATTCACTTTACAAGCATTAAACTCAATAAGTTCACCCAAGCCCACAGAAGTTCTCCAAGCAAGGGAAGAGTGTTCTTGATAAAGGCCATGAGCATATCAAGGTGAGATTGGTCCATAGGAAGATCCATCCAATTTTAATACTTTAAAACATTAACAAGGCTTCATCTCCACTAGATGAAGCTACTTCAAGGGAATCGAGCACCGAAGATAGCCTCCGGCAAGGTATGCCATTAAACCAAGTATATAATTTCATCTCCTCTTGGTTCTTTCTGAAAGGAAGTTTTACCCCAAGAAAAGTTAGCAATTGGATGTGTTCCCCTTTACTCTTAGATGGTGTGAGTTGAATTTAGATTCAATCCGAGCTCAATCAAGCTCGAATCATCCCCTAGAAGATGGACGGTGGCCAGCTCCCACAGGGAAGATCAGGGATAGATCATTGGCCATCCATCCACACATTTTTGATTGATGACCATGATCAATACACGTAGATCCATCATTTTAACCCTTAAGAATCATGGGATTGATCTCAACCGTCTGATCCTTGATCAACAGACGGGGAGAAAGCGTGTAGTACAACCGCTGATGCGTAGTACTACGATGTGATAATTTAAATAGCCTCTCCTGTTGCACCACATGGAAAGCGAGCACCACGTCAGCCTCCACATGGCTAGCATTAACTATTTAATTAAGGAATTAATTACCTAATTAATCATGAAATTTGGGTTATATTGGGAATATAATTAGGCTAATTACCCTCTAATTATTCCATTAATTAATCTCAAACTTCTTATGTGTGTTTAGTGGGATGATTTTTTGCCTCCCCTAATTTTCTTGGGATTTATTAATGGCTTTGATAATTGTTGGATTCATTCTAACTACTCTCAATGTAATTAAGCCTAATTAGTATGTGTAATCGTGGTTTAATCCCTGAGTTAATTAAGGTTTATTTAAATGAAAAGGAGGTTTGTGGGAATAATTTTGTGATATTTTCTTTTATTCCTTAAACCCCCTCTTTCTTTCTTAATCCAAATTTAATTAAGGATTAATCCACTAATTACCTACCTAATTAATATGATAAAATTCTATAACCTTCCAGAACTTAACTAATTCATCTTGGGTAGGTGCTTAGGTGTTCAATAACTTAAGTACATTGAGGAAATCAAAATTCAACTCACATGTGTGAGAGAAGTTATGAAAGTACTTAAATTAAACCCTTTAGCTTAATTAATCATTAATTTGCATTAGGCCCCTTTCTTTCTTAAGTGCATTACTGATTTAAAATCCTTGTGTGGTTTTATGTCATCCATTGGCTGATAATTATTTGGTTAAGTATGCTAAGGTGGTGTAGGTAATAACACACTTAATTCACACTTTAACCTAAACAAAATATAAAATAACCTAATGACCCTAAGAACAAACTAAATTAACTCACATATAGGGGAAATGGGTTAGGACCAATAAATATTCTTTCACATTTCCTAAATCAAACATAAAGCAAATTCAAAACAAAAATTATATTAAACAAACCTTGATTCACTTTGAACTTTCTTATTTCATAGGATTGTCTTTATGAATTAATTAGGTTGAATGAATTTACATTGCTTTCATCACTTTAATTCTTTCTTAGCATGCTAAATGTGTACATCATATGAAAATCATGCATCCATCCCATTTAAAAATCAAAATTAAAAATAAAATATTTTCTTTATGTCAAATTACATGGGTTGGCTAAAGTAAAAATATGAATGACTATTATCACTATTAAATTAAAAATTATTTTTAAAACTTATAAATCAAATATCAAAACTGAAAGGTATGCTACTTATACTTTATTTGTAAGCTTTCATGTGAATATAAAAAAATGTGTCTTATGTTTGCTTCCTTTCTTTCCTCGTAACATGGATTTGAATATGATTTGCAAAGTGTATAGTTCTTTTAAAAGAATATAACACTTGATTAAAATCTACTCTTGTCCTCTTCCATGTTATAACTAAAGAAGGATCTTTACATTTACACACATAAATTTCATAAATAAACCAAGAATTAAATAAACCTAAACTTTTCATCATTCTTTTTCCATTTATCTCTCTTGAACATGCATATGTATTTAAGGAAAGTGGTATATTAGTCTAGACAACCCCGGAGTTGCGACTTTAAGTAGCCTAAGTAGGTCTTGTACCTTACACCCGGTACTAACTTAGTGTCATACTCACTTATGCCTTTCATACATACACATGTGCAAATGAATAAAGGATAAAAGAATAACCCTTTTTTATTTAATAAAAATCATGCATCATAAAGCATTAAAATTTTCTTAAGAAATATTTCTTAGCATTCATCATAAAGTGTGCTTACGATTCATTCATATCCATGATATATATGTTGGGAAAGAAATGAAGTAGTGTGTGTTCTGTGATATTATTTCACTTTAGTTATCTTAAAATGCCTTTCTTTTTAAATAGGTTTATTTAGAGTTAATATAAACTTAAGATTAACTAAAACACATAAGAAAATATTCACTAAATAAAATCAAACATGAATCTACTTTAGAAATTACTTAGGGTAGGGAAGGAAAGAGAAGTTCTCTTCTTTTTTCCCTCTCTTTACAACTTAGTTATTAATTATCAGATTCATCTAAACCAAATCAAAAATACAAAATAAAATTAACCCCAAAATAATTAAACAACTTAAATTGAAACCATCCTCTAAGTTGAACATTTTCATACTTAAGAAATCTAAACTTTAAAGCCATAGCTAAGCATACCACACAAACCTTTTAAAGCACACACATTAGGCTAAGTCACTACTTCTAGTTTTAGGTTAGGGAGGTGCATGGTTTGATGTTTGCTTTTATTTTATGATATTTTCTTTTAGTCTAGATGTTAGGGTGTACGTGCATAGACTGAATGGTAGGACGATTTAGTCTAATCATTTTCTTCTGCGAGGGATTGTGCTTAAGGGGTGTTATAATAAATAAAAATATAACTGCTTTTATTGTGCAAGTGCTTATACTCCTAAGCATAATCCAATAGGCTAGGTGGACTTGGTTACCCATGTGTGGGGTGCTAAGTCCAATATACATTCTTGAGATTTATATGATTTGTTTAGCTAATCTCTGTTTTACATGTTTTAGTTAAATTTACTTTTCCATTTTCATGTAATTTTGCAAATGGGAGTTTGGAATGATTATTATGGGTGATTCGGATGAGCATTGGTCTTAAGATCTCATCTTATGTACCATGTAAAGCCTTTGGAGCAACCACATTCCAACCATCTAATAGAAGGAACCAAAAGAAGAAAAAAAAAGAAAGAAAGAAGAAAAGGAGAAAAGAAGAAAAGAAGAAAGAAGAAAAGAAGAAATGAAGACCCCATAACATGAATTCCTTGCTTAATTGTAATTAATTCATTTTAATCCAAGTTGTATAAGGGTAGAGCTCGCTACAATTTATTTTGGGTTTTGCAGTGGAGCGAAACAAATGACATTTTATTCTTTTCGTTAGCTTTATAAAATGTTTGATGTTTTATTTAGCTTGCATTAGAAATGTCATGTATTCCTAGTTCCTTCTTTGATATATAGATGACAATTTGGCTCTTAGGAAAAAATAAATCTTCTACCAAATTAATCAACTCAAAATTAAAAATAAATAACTCATAACCTCACCTAAAGCTTAGGTTAAAAATCAAGATAAAAAAAATAAGTAACCCCTTAGCTAGATGTGTATTTTCTTTTCTAACATCATGCATTAAAGCATATTATTTCACTCTTGATTGGAGAGCTTCCACCTTTCCAGAGAACGCTTGACTTGAGATCCATGGTGGAATCACACCTCCCCATCTTGAAGATTTTTGGCCCATAATCTAATTTCTCATGCATTAGGCATAAAGAATCCTATTGCCTGAGTCAAATTATTATCCAAAATGGAAAATAAAACATATGAAAAATTTGCATTAGATTAAAGCCATGACTTCATTCCCTACATGATCTAGTCTCTTTAGGGAGTGTGTTTAAGAAAGTAGTCTCTTTCTAAATAAATAACAACCATGCTATCTTGCATAAACATATGATTTGCCTGCATATTTTAAAATCGTAGGAGGAGTTAATTGGCAGCCACCCCAAGCAATTGTAAGTCTAACAGCCAGTGGTTTACCCTCTCTTGTAGAGGTAAACTAAATACTCATTTTCACCTTAGATTTCGGCTATGCTTTTGGCCCTCGCAAAGCCCCCTAGATTTAGGTTATGAAGTTGCTTCTTCCCTTTGCGGGCTACAAGCATAAATCCATACCTCTTATGCAATTCCATGATTGTGTGTCATGGAATCATAAGCCGTAGCATTCTAATAAAAATTCAACTCAAGCACATTAATTCAATTTCAAAAATATAAAGCCCAATTATAGGGTAGTCTGGGGTGCTTACTAAGCTTCCTAGTATCTTAAGCATCCTCTACTTATTTTCATCTAGCTTCGATAAGAACTCCCTCTTCTTGATTGATCTCACTTGGCTTTCTAAAAATAAACCAATCGGTTGATAGTCCTACCTTTTCAAAATCTTTGGAGACAATGATCATTTACCTTAATCAAAAGTATTTCTACATAATCATTTTTCTTAGGATGTAATTAATTATGGGGGCTTGGCCCTATAGGGAACTTAATGAACCCAATTTAAAATAAATCCTGCTCTACCTTTTCATGTAAAGTAGGGGAAAAATTTTTGGTATATTTCGAAGACCCATAGTCCTTAGGAGTTCTTATTGAGGTGATTAGGTCCATTGTAGCATGGTGACTTCTGTCTTCAAGATAGTACACCTCTCCTCAATTTCATACCCGATCACCCTAATAAGAACATCTATAGATCTACGTGGCATCCCAACAAGATGTATTTTATATATATTTCTATTTTCATTCATCCTTCTTTTCCGAAAGGGAAGGGGGATAGATGAAGGCATAGAGCAGATATAAAATATTTTCACCACTCATTCCATTGCCGCCTGTTATCATCAAGAGTCTTCTTTAGTATTTGGATGAGAGTTTTGTTGAATGCTTCTGCTAAGCCATTTACTCTGGGGTAGTAGATGATGGAGTATCTCCAATCTATACCATATCTTTGGGTGAAGCTGTTGATCTTGGTGCTTTTGAATGCAATGTCATTATCAGATATAATTCATCGAGGACCTATTGTAGTAAAATATTTAAGTTTCTAATAGGTATACATCCATCTTCACTCTATGCAGAATAAAATGAAGATAAAAATATACTCTTTTGCATTTTGGACACCATTAGATTCACGATGTTCATATTGAGGGTGATCAGGTATGACATTGAGCAGAGGTGTACTATCTCAAACGATAGAAGTCACCACCCTACAATGGACCGAAGAACTCATAAGGATAATGAGTATGCATATGTACTAGAGATTCTTCCTCTATTTTACATGGAAAAGTAAAGTAGGGTTTATTTTAAACCAAGTTTGTTAAGTTCCCTATAAGGGAAAGCCCTCATAGTTAATTATATCCCAAGGAAGGGGATTCCTTAGAAATACTCTCGATTAAGATAAATGATCATTGTCTCCAAAGATTTCAATAGGTAGGACTATCAATTGATTAGTTTATTTTTAGCAAATCAAGTGGGATTGATTAAAAGGAGGGAGTTCTTATTGAAGCCAAATGAAGATGAGTAGGGGATATTTTAGGATACTAAGAAACCTAATAAACATCCCAAACTATCCTATGATCGGGTTTTATATTTTTGAAATTCAATTAATTATTTGAGTTGAATTTTTATTTAAAAGTTTAGGGCTTATAATTCCATAATACAAGGTTATGGAAATGCCTAAGAGGTAAGGATTTATGCTTATGGCCCATAGAAGGGAGAAGCAACCTCAGAACCAAAATCTAGGGAACTTTGGTGAGGGCCAAAAGCATGACCTAAATCTAAGGCGAAAAATCAGTATTTGGTTTGCCTCTACAAGAGAGGGCAAACCACTCGACTGCTTCAACTTACAATCACCTAGGGGTGGCTACCAAATAACTCCTCCAACAATTTTAAATTTATGTATGCAAGTCATATGCTTTATGAAAGATAGCTAGGTTATTCTTTATTTTAGAAAGAGACTAAGTCCTTAAACTCACTCCCTAAGAGACTAGATCATGTAAGGGAATGAAAAATGACCTAGATTTAATGCAAAACATATTACATTTTACTTTCCTTTTTAGATAATCATTTGACTCAGGCTTATAGGATTCATATGCCTAATGTATGAGAAATAAGATTATGGGCCAAAATTAGCGAGATAAAGAGGTTTATTTCCACCATGGCTCTCAAAGGTCAAGCCAAGTTCTTTAGCAAAGGTGGAAGCCCTCCAATTCAAGAGTGAAACAATATGCTTTTATGCATGATGTTAGAAAAGAAATACTCATCCAATTAAAGGGTTTTTAATTCTTTTATCTTGATTTTAACTTAGGTTTTAAGTGAGGTTATGAGTTTTTTTTTAATTTTGAGTTATTTAATTTGGCAGAAGATTTTTTTTCCTAAGAGCCTCATAATCATCCAGGCCATACATCAAAGCAAGGAAGAAACTAGGAAAACATGTCATCTTAATGCACAAACTAAACAAAACATCAAACATTTTATAAAGCTAATGCAAAAAAAGCCATTTGTGTCACCCGACAAACCCAAAATAAATAGCTCTACCCTTTACAACCAGTACAAATGAATTAATTTACAATCAAGTAAGGAAATTCATGTTATGGGGGTCTTCATTTCTTCATTTCTTCATTTCTTCTTTCTTCTTTCTTCTTTCTTCTTTCCTCTTTCCTCTTTCTTCTTTTGGTTCCTTCTTTTGGATGGTTGGAAGGAAGTTGCACCAAAGGCTTCACATGGTACATAAGATTTAATCTTATGACCAATGCTCATCCTAATCCCTATAACATTCATTCCAAAATCTTAATTGTAAAAATACATGAAAAGAAAAAGTAAATCTAACTAACACCTGCAAAATAGAGATTATCTAAACAAACCATACAATTCCCAAGCATGTATATTAGACTTAGCACCTCACACATAGGTAACCAAGTCCACCTAGCCTATTATATTATGCTTAGAGGTATAAGCACCTGCACAACAAAAGCATTTATATTTTTATTACAGCGTCCCTTAAGCATAATTTCTTATAAAAAAATAATGACTAGACTAGATCGTCCTACCATTAATTCTATGCACATTCACCCTAACATCCAGACTAAAAATAATACATCATGAAATAAAAGTAAGAATTAAGCCATGCACCGCCCTAACCTAAAGCTAGAAATGATAACTTAGTCTAATGTGTGTGCTTTAAAAGGTTTGTGTGGTATGCTTAGCTATGACTTTAAGGCTTAGATTTTCTAAGTATGAAGATGTTCAACTTAGATGGGTGGTTTTATTTAAGTGTCTAGTTGATTTGGGTGGTTTTTATTTGATGATTTATTTTGGCTTAGGTGAACCTACTTAATTACCAAAGGTTGTAAAGAGAGGGAAAACAGAAGAGAACTTCTCTTTCCTTCCCTACCCTATGTAATTTTTAAAGCATATTCATGTTTGATTTTGTTTTGTGAATGTTTTATTATGTCTTTTAATTAATCCTAAGTCTATATTTTCTCTAAACAAATTTATTCAAAAGAAAGGCATTTTATGATCAAGTAAAGTGAATTAATATCAAAAAATACACCTCACTTCATTTGTTTCCCAACATGTACAACATGCACATGAATGAATCCTTAGAATATTTATACATGAAAATGAAAATGTTTAGCACACTTCATGATGAATGCTAAGAAATATTACTCAAGAAAATTGGAATGCTTTATGATGCATGATTTTCATTAAGTAGAAAAGAGGGGTTTCTTTTATCCATTATTCACATGCACATGTATATGTATGAAAGGCATAAGTGAGTACGACACCATTGTTAGCACCAGGGGTGTAAGATACAAGACCTACTTAGGACTATTTAAGGGCTCCCAACCCCGGGGTAGTCCAGACTAATATACCACTTACAAACACATGTATAAAATAAATGAATGGAAAAATAAAGATGCAATAAGTTTGTATTTTTGTTTATTTTGTTTATGCAATTTATATGTACAAGTGTGGATGTCCTTCTTAGGTAATAGCATAGGAATGGATAGAAATGGGGTTAGGCAAGTGTTGTATACTTTTCAAATGAACTATACACTTTGTCAATTCCTATTCAAAACTGTGCTAAAAAAAAGAGAAGGAAAGCTACACCATGCACATCTTCATATTTATATCCACATGCAAGCTTATAAATAATTATAAGTAGCACACTTTTAGTTTTAGGTGTTTCATTTGTAGATTTTGAAAATAGTTTTGGATTTAATAGTGATAATAGCCATTCTTATTTTACTTTAGCCAAAACATATAATTTGACATAAAAAACATTTCATTTTGATTTTGATTTTAAAAGATATGAATACATGAATTTCATATGAAATATACATTTAACATGCCAGAAAAGAAATAAAATGATGAAAGCAATGTAAATTCATTCACTCTAATTAATTCCTAAATACAATCCTATGAAATAAGGAAGTTAGTGAATCAAAGTTTGTTTAATGTGATTTTTGTTTTGAATTTGTTTTATGTTTGATTTAAGAAATGGGAAAGAATGTTTGCTAGTCCTAACCCATTTCCCCCATGTGTATGGCATTTTAGCATAATCTTTAGATGATTAGATGATTTTTTATATTTTGATTAGGTTAAGGTATGAATTAATTATGTTAATTAGCCCTTCCCCATACCACCTTAGCATATTTAATCGAATAATTATGAGCCAATGATATGACATAAAAAAACACAAGCAATTTAAATCAGCAATGCACCTAAGAAAAAAAAGGGCCTAATGTATTTGGCTCATGATTAAAGATTAATTAAGCTAAGAGGTTAAAGTTAAGTAATTTCATAACCCCTCTCACACATGTGAGTTGGATTTTAATTTTCTTAATGTACTTATGTTATTGAACACCTAAGCATATACCCAAGATAGATTAATTAAGTTCTGGAAGGTTTTAAAATTTTATCAAACTAATTACGTAGGTGATTAGTGAATTAATCCTTAATTAAGTTTGGATTAAGGAAGAAAGAGGCGGTGTTTAAGGATTGCTTATGGAAAACATCCCAAAATTATTTCCTAAACTTTTTTTTCACTTAAAAAAAAACCTTAATTAACTAAATCAAGAGGTTAAACCACTAATTACACACTTAATTAAACTTAATTACATTAAGAGGGTAATTATAAATTAATATAACAATTCCACTAATTAAACCATTAATAAATACCAAGAAAATTAGGGGAGGCAAAAGTCATCCCACAAATCATACACAAGAAGTTTAGAATTTATCAGTGGAGTAATTAAAGAGTAATTAGAAAAATAAAATTCCCAATAAAATCCAAATCCAGCAAATAACACTATTCAAAAGCCATTGAAATTAATTTTATAATATTCTAGATTCAAATACCTTTCATATGCAATTTATTTAACATTTTTGTGATTTTTCTACACTTAAATATGAATTTTTAAAGTTTCCTTGATTAATTAAGTCATTTAAATCCCTAATTATATAGTTAATCATGTCGGCGCCACATGGAGGGTGACGTGGCATGCGCTTTCCATGTGGTGTGATGGGATTCACAATTTAAGTTATCACATTATAGCACCATGTTAGCAGCGGTGCCACGCACTTTCTCCATGTCCGTCCAATCAAGGATCGGACGGCTAAGGTTAAATCTGTTGCTCTAAAGGGATAAAATGTGGGACCTATGTGGATTTAATGAAGACTGTCCATCCAAAACTTACGAGATGGACGGTTTGTGATTCATCCCTAAGATAGCCTATGGGAGATGGCCACCATCCATCTTCCATGGCATGATCTGAGCTCGATCGAGCTCGGATCGATCCCAAATTCAACCCACACCATCAATAAGCAAGGGGCGGCAAAATTGACCCTATCGCCTAGGGGTAAAATGGTCATTAGACTTGGGTTTCAATTTGAATATGTTTGATATGTTTGAAAAATAGGTTAGGGCAAGTTTCATTGAATTTGGAGTAGGTTTGATATGATTTGGCTCATGTTGACCCATTTAGGTCAAAATGGGTCAACTTGGGTCAAGTTGACTAATTGATCAAATTGGGTCAAACCAAGGGTTGGGTCAAGTTCATATGACCATTTGAAATGTTTCAGTGGCATTGGTTTGCTTCAATTTGGTTTATATTTGGGTTATAATTAGTTTTGGTTCAATTGAGTTCATTTAGGTCAAATGGGTCAAGTTGACCAAATTGACTCATTTGACCTATTTGGGTTAGGTCATGGGTTGGTTCATGTTTGGTTGGTCATATGAAATGGATTGGTATCTTTTTTTCCAATCAATTTGGTTTATATTTGAGTTTGGCACAATTTGATTGTTTAGGTTAAGTTGGGCTCATACTCAATTGGGCTAGGTTAGGTCTGGTTGGCTAATTAAGGCTTTGGTCAAGTTCAACAATCATTTTGGAATGAACTTGACCCATTGGTTTCAATCAATTTGGCTTAGATCAAATTTTGACACATTTTGACTTTTTAGGTCAAGTTGGGTCAACTTGGGTCAAGTGGCCAATTGGACCAGGTAAGGCTCAAATGTTGACTTGGTCAAGTTCAAACACTAATCATAAATGAGTTTTGGTCAATGGTTTCAATCAATTTAGCCTATGGTGAATTTTAGCTAGTTTAGATTTCATTTTGGCTAATTGTTGACTTGGGTAACCCTTAGGTTTGACTTGGTTTGACCCAATTTGAGTGATTGATCATCTCATGATGATTGTTGATCATGATGATAGGCTTAGGTGGGATTAGTTCAATCTAATTTGATCAAGATTAGAATTTGGCTCATAAGGGTACTTTAGGTCACTTTGGGTCAAGTGAGCCTAAGTAGGTCAAATGGCTTCGTCAAAGTTTGATTTGAGTTTGATTGAACTCACATATGGACTTATGATTGAAATATAAATCCATTTGCAAGTGGTTTGAAGTCAAATGGGTTTTGATTCATTTGACAATTTCAAGTTCAAAAGGGTGAACATGAGTTTGACTTAGGTTTGATTTTTGAATTTATTCTTGGCTTTTTGATTGAAGTTTATGTTTATATTGGATTCATGATTGAAGGATTGATTGAATCATTAAGAAAAATCAAGAGTTTGGCCTGATTTGAAATTGATTTGGCTAAGTTCAAGATTTTGACTTGAAAGGCTTAGGTCAGATTTTGATTGAATTTAAATTTGATTTTTAGAGTTGGTTTTGGTTGTTTGAATTTATATTTCATTTATATATGTGAATATAAATGAAAATCTAAATGGGTCATGAGAAAATTTCATGAATTTGAAGTGGTTTGAACTAGATTTTGGCTAAGTCCTTAAGAGGGAATCAAAGTGACTTAGAAAATATTTTTGATTTGGATTTAAATTTTGGATTTAGTTTAATTGATTTGAATTTATATTTCATTTATATATGTGAAAATAATTGAGGATATAAATATGTTGTGAGAAAATTTCATGAATTTGAATTGATTTGGATTAGATTTGGGCTAAGTCCATAAGAGGGGATCAAAGGACTTAAAAAAGAATTTTTGATTTGGATTTCAATTTAGAATTTGGTTTGATTGATTTAAATTTATATTTCATTTATATATGTGCATATAAATGAGAATATAAATGAGTTGTGAGAAAATTTCATGGGTTTGAATTGATTTAGATTTGATTTAGGCTAAGTCCTTAAGAGAGAATCAAAGGACCTAGGAAATATTTTGAACTTGGAATTTCAATCATGGACTTCAATCATAAGTTTCAATTATGGGTTTCAATCATTTAGCATTGATTTGGGTTTGGATAAAATCAATTAAGATGGAATTGATTTAGGTTTGATGTTGATTTGATTTGGAGTTTGACTTGAAAGAAGGAAGTCAAAAATATGGTTCAAGCTATAGGGTAGGCAAATTTTTCTAACACCCCTAAGGCATGACCTATTCCTAACTCTTCTAAGTCTCTAGGGCTAGGTTGAGTGTCCACCTAATCACTAGATGTGTCTTAAGACTAAGGAACCCTTAAAGTATAAGAGAAGTTCTATATCTAAGATGGAGGGGTTGAGAGCTCATCCTAAAAATGACGTCAACACCTATATATGATATGGTTCCTGAAAAATTGAATCACATGCTGAGCTGTGACCTCTCTGAGTGGGATTGCCTCTGCCCACTTAGAAAAGTAGTCGGTGGAAGCTAAGATGAACCGATGACCCTTAGAAGAAGGAGGATCGATCGGACCCACAATGTCAGTACCCCAACACTTAAATGGCCATAAAGCCAAAGTAGGGTGTAGAATATTGGGTGGTTGATATAATACCACACAATGTACCTAACACTGATGGCATCTTCTAGCTACATCCATGCAGCTTATAATCATCGAAGGCCAGTAGTTCTAGTCTCTTAATCTTTAACTTCATCTTCGAACCATATTTATGTGTGTCGCATATACCTGAATGTACCTCGGTTACAATGCTATGGGCTTTATGCTTATCTAAACAACGTAACCACATTTGGTCAAAGGACCGTTGGTACAGAGTGCCATTGATGAGAGCATAGGAGAGAGCTCTCTATTTCACCTGATGGGCTTATGACTTTCTTGAGGTAGTTTACCAGTGTTCAAATAGTCTATGAATGATTGCCTCCAATCCAGCTCATTGTCTTTATTGGAAACGACAACCTCCCCTTCAAGAGAAAGTCTCTCAATGAGTTCAGCATCAATAAGGGATAGGACTTGTATATTTTGGATCCTTATTGGAACAGACTCATCTTCTAGACATGCCAATTCTTTGGCAAGTTTGGCCAAAGCATATCTTGTCGTTCTGCTTCGGGGAACCTTGTAGGTGGACTTGATTTAGGCAAACAACTTCATGGTATACTCATGGTAATGATGAAGCTTGGGTTTGAGAACCTTGTAGGACCCGGCGATTGATGAGCGAGAATCCCAAAGATGTTGATGCTTTTCACACATACTGATAGCTAACTCCAAACTAGTAATCAAAGCCTCATAGTTAGTTGGTGTGGATTGGAAATATAGTATGAGAATCTCATCACATCGTGGTCTAGAGTTAAAAGAACTATTCTTACCCCTGGCTTTCCTAGAAGAGTAGACCGTGGTGCTTCCCCTTTATGAAAAGAATTTGCACCATCAAAATACATCTCCCATCAACAGTTTTCAACCTCACCTAAGTTCATGATCTGTTCATCAGGGAGATCATCACTAAGCGGAGAATCAGCTAGAAGTTGGTGTGCTGCTAAGAAATTTGCTAGTGCTTGTCCTTTTACCACATAGAGGGGTACGAATGTGATATCAAACTATGAGAAAATCATGGACTATCATGCCAAATGTCCGGATAGCATTGGCCATGTCATGAGATACTGCAGTGGATAGGTTCTAGAAATCAAGTTCACCTTATGAGAAAGTCTATAGTGCCATAGCTTTTGGGAGGCAAAGATCAAAGCTAGGCAATATTTCTCAATAGGTGGATATTTCTCTTCAGTAGGAATCAGATGATGGGTGAGATAGTATAGAGTGTTGTCCTTCCCTTCATCATTGGCTTGGGCCAACAAAGCACCGAGAGAGTCATCCAATATAGTAGTGTAAAGTATGAGTGTTCTACCTGGGATAGGGCTGCTAGAACTGGCAGCTTCACCAAATACTGCTTGATATCTTTAAAGGCATGCTAACACTTGTCATCCCACTTAAACTTGGCATCTTTTTTGACAAGTTTTGAGAATGGCTTGCATCTCCCAGATAGGTTGGAAATAAAGCATCTTAGATATGCCAACTATACTTGGAAAGATCTGAGTTTAAACTTCTAGGAGGTGGCATTTCTTAGATAGCTTTGATCTTTTCTGGATCTATTTCTATTCCCTGGTGTCAGAAAATAAACCCAAGGAATTTCTCTAAAGCTACTCCAAATGCACACTTCAGGGGATTCATTTTGAGATTTTATTATCTTAATCATTCGAAAACTACTCTCAAGTCAAAGAGATGGTCTTCCTTTTCTCTACTCTTGATACTAGATCATCAACATATCACTCAATCGATGATGGATGAGTTTGTTGAAGATCAGCCTTGTTGGTATGTAGCACTAGCATTTTTCAGGCCAAAAGACATGACCCTATAACAATAGATTTTGATTGGGGTTTGAAAGGTAGTGTTTCTTTCATCCTCATGGGCCATCTTGATTTCGTTGTAGCTAGATGACCCATCCATGAAGGAGAAAATTGCATGAGATGAGGTGATGTCCACCATTAATTTTGGTATAAGAAGAGGAAACTCATCCTTAGGACATGCCTTATTTAAGTCCCTGAAATCAATGCAACTGCGAGTTTAGTCATTCTTCTTCTTAATTGGGATGATAGTGGCTAACCAAGTAGGATATTTTTCTTTCTTAATGAAACCAACATCGATCAGTTTCTTGACTTCAGAAATTACATGTTATTCAATTTCTAATCACATGCATCTAGGAGCTTGCTTGATAGGGTTAGCGCTAGGATCTATTGCTAGCTTATGGACTGCTACGTTAGGAGATAATCTGAGCATCTCTTCATAACTCCATGCAAATCAGTCCTTAAACGCCAATAGTCTAACTTACATTTCTTCTCCATTCACCTAATGTATGGGAGTGGATTTTTTTCTATCCCGAGGTTGATTTCTTTAACCTTGTCAATTGTTGAATGAATCCCTTCTTCAAATTCTGGCAGTGCATCTTTGATTTGGAGATCATCTAGATCATCTAAGATTTCTAGACACACATCCTCATAAGAGTTGGTTTGGTGTGAAAAGAACCTAGCAAACTCTAGATGGTTGGTGACAACTAAGTAGTAAACATCATCGACCCACTAGCAAATCCTAGTCGATCTTGATGCATCCTCACTGTGTTGTTCCATAGTTTTGGACGACCTATGCTTAGAACATGAGTAAGGAATCGAACCCTTCTTTGCATGATTAATAACATAAGGTGAGTACCAATCAAATGGTAATTCCATTAATTCTTGTATGAATTCTCCTCAAGTTCTACATCAACTTTAGTACTTGAGGAGAATGATCGTAAAAAGAATCTCTTTGGCTTCATATCACTAGAAGACTTGGGGCTTCCTTAACTACTAAACCTTCAACTTTTTGAGATGAAAGTGAGGTTAGAGCTAAGATTCCTAACTGCTACCTGGTAATTTTGCATACATCAGATTCAAATACTTTGCTTTGTCCGGAGGCCCGATCATCATCGTTGTCTGGCTCAAGTGTCACCTCTAATGAAATCCAGTGAGAGGGGTTGGCTAGTATGCTAATCACATTAAACTCATCCTCCGAGTTGCATTCTAAGTCTATGTGAATAGCAGGGGTACTCCTATGAACTGGAACATAACATCTGTTGACTGATAACCAACCAGGGTCTTCCACCACTAGAACTGCCTCTGTTTCTATCTCTAGCTCTACCTGGTGGAGGTCGAGTCATCCTACCCACATGTTCATATGATGGAATGAACTGTGGGTGGAATGTGATATGCGACTCTATTTCTTCTTCAATTTCCCTTTCTTGTTCACTTGGATTTTCATTCTTCTTTTCTTTTGCTTTTTCTTTTTCTTTATTTTATTTTTCTATTGAATTTGAATTTTGTCCAAGTTCATGAGAAAGGGTGTTTTGAGGAAGATAGTAGGTTGCATTCTCATGTATCTAAAGCTCTCTAACTAAAAATGGCTTTTCATCTCCTTTGACATAGTACTCAATCCCATCCTTCTTGAACATGATGCACTAATGGAGGGAGGATGGAATCATCTTATTCTAGTGTATCCAAGGCCCATCGCAAAGAGGGTGAATGTATTCAATCAATGATATAAAACTTAGCTTTAGTCTAACAAATACCCATAACACTATAAACCTAAAAGCCCACTCACCTTGTTCATTGAATCCTCTCAACATCATTCGATCTTCTCAGAGTGTGGAGATGTCAATCCTCAAATAGGCAAGGGTCTTTAGACTCATAATGTTCACTGATGCATCTGAATCGATGAGAACTCTTGCAAGTTTAAATCACAATACTATGTGAGGGAGCAGGTTCCATGTCCCCTAGAAGTAGGTCTTTCTCTGTGAAAGTGATTCCCTGAGCTTCTCTGAAATAATGTGCCTCCTCTACAATAGCAGTTAGTTGAGCTAAGCATTTCTTAGGATCAAGGAGAGCCTTGATTAGTGATTCCCTCATCTCTTTGGATAGACAAGGGCATCGTATATGCTTAGCTAAGATGATAACTTTCTTAAGTGAGAGACATTGTAGTCCACCTTGGGCGATCCTCCATAAGCATCCAATGGTGGAGCAACTGTAGGGGCTTCTCATCCTCAACTAATGACATGTTTCCCTTTATCTTGAGGTGTTGCCCTAGGAGGTGGAATCTTGCCACTATGGAGGTTGACTTTGGTGATCTCAGGGTAATGGAAGGTTCTACCCGCACATCACTCACATACTTCTCCTATGGGACCCTCGAATTGGATGATTCCAAGTCTATCTCAAGAGGCAAACCCATAGTATTCAGAGTAGGAAAATCTAACTCTGAATCAGAAAGAGGAAGATCAGAATTATTATAGTTATTATTTAGACTTGAAGAGTTATTAGGAATAGATTCAGACAACCCATCAGAAGCGACACATATATAATTCAAGCTAGCTTTATTCTTCAATTTCTTGGATTTGATAGGAGGTATAAAGTAGAAATCAAGTAAAGTAAGAGGGGTGAGGGATTTGATGCCCTTATTTATACAAGATGTCTACTAAAGAAGAAGAGCTAGTGGAGAGGTACCGATGTAGTAGCAACGGACTGAGGTTGACTGATCGTGCTACCCGGCTCCTGGCACATGTTGCTCTTATTGCCGCTTTGAAGCTCCCCTTTCCTTGAGTTGGCTCTAGCAACTTGCAAACCTTCCTTGATGTTGGTTTGAGCTGACTCAGACACCTACAAGGAAAGTTTCTTGATCTTCGATATAATTTTCTTAAAGGTTTTTGATAAGGAGATATCCCAACCTTCTTTGATTTTGGAAGGATCACAAGTATCCCCAAGGATTACCCTAATGGAACTAGATGGTTGTTCCACAAAGTTTTCCTTCAAGATGACTATAGCACCGGTCTTGATGCTATATTCAAGCCGGTCCTTAAATGTTAAGCAATCTTCCAAAACATGACCTATAGGGGCAAAGTTAGGATCATTGCTTTTGCCCACTTCCTCAGTCTCCTAGGTTCGTAGCTAAAAAAATCAAGCTTCTTTAAGAGATTCTTAAAGATCTTCCTTACCTCCCTCTTAAATGAATAAAGCTTGTTAAGTTTATCTAAAAAGAGTAGGACCATTTCTACTGGTGGGTATGTGTATTGTTACATGATGATGATGTGAGGAGGAAGCAGCAGGAGGCCATGGATATGGATGGCTACCTCGGTGGTGGTAGAGGAGGTGGAAGCAACAGCTGTGGAGCATGAGGTCTCTCAAACTGCTCTCTAGCTAACTATTTCCCCTTATCCACTACTATCATTGCCCTGAGATCTGGTGAAGGTAACTGTTTGGCTTCTCCTTGCAAGCTAGCCACCTTGTTGATTAATTTCTCAAAGGTTTTGATGGTGAAACCTTTGAGCATGAAGGCAACCGTGCCATGGATATTCTTAAGTAGAATCTCAATGGCGTGTAATTCAGACAGCTGTAGTTCGCATTTCATACTTAAATTACACCATCTGAGAATGTAATCAATGAGGGACTCACCAGGATTTTGTTGAGCCACAACAAGATCGACAACAGTGACCCTTTACTGAGCACCAGCAAACCTCTTGATAAAGTGTTGCTCCAACTCAGGAAAAGTCTTCACTGAACTATTTAGAAGTTTAGCATACCAATCAAATGCTATACCCGCTAAGCTACTGATAAAGAGACGGAAGAGTAAAGCATCACTAGCACTAGTGTTGTAACAACTAGCTCTGAAATACGTAATGTGCTTCCTTGGGTTCCCGCTGCTATAAAAACTCTTGAAAGAAGGTGGCACGAAACCCTTAGGATATTGGATTACATCAAATTCCTCCGGTAAGGTCTACCCTTTGGAACTGATGATCCTTCGGGCTTGAGCCAATGCTTCCTTCACCTGCTGCTCAACCATGTTCTTGATATCTTTTTCCTATATGGAGGTACTATCCACTAACTTCCTATACATGTTAGTGCTACCTTGCTCTACTAGAGGTAAAGTCTTTGCTGGGTCCAAGACATGCACCAACTCTGGCTGACTGGTCTTAACTATAGTAGGATGGACTGTCGGTGCTTGGTTTTGAAGTGCTAACATAGCTGTTAGCAAATCTTTGAGCCTCTTCTTTATACTATCTATTTTTCATCTTTCTACTTTATCTACTGAAGGAGGTTTTGGGTCGTAGGTCGTGTCTTCCCGCCTACCTCCTTCCCATAGTCGCTTTTAAAGAGGAATCCCCTAGAATCTACCATGCAAACCCCTACTGAGTCTCCCAACAAATCATCCTCGTTAGGATCAAAATTGATCTTCTCCTATCAGACCAGTCATATCCTAGGATCTCTTTCTTCTCCATGAAATCATGGGCTACTATATCATCTAGAAAATAATCTATCAGAACCACAAATGACTTTGGCTGACCAATGGTGGGATCACTATCATGTACTGTGAGGCACCGGACTTCCCTATTGTTAGAGTCAACCCATGAGGGTTATACTGGAAGAAATATGCTCATGATGCCAGACCGCATGAGGTGACACTCCTAGGAGGCTCTATCATCATATGCTATATCACCTTCTCCCTCGACAACTGCTAAAACCATCTCTATGTTCTGCTGCAGTGGTGATGGTGAAGGACAACCACTATGCTTCGAGGTCTCCATTCCTTCTTCACCACTACTGGGGCAGAAGGTTGAGCAGGAGAGCTCGGCCTTGCCATAGTAGGTGATGTAGATAGGATGGGATCTCTCAGTAGCTGGATCACCAACGGGGTCCCCTTCTCCCCTGATGTGGCCATTATGGCCTTTGGTAGAACTGGAGATGCTGGAACATAAATCGGAGATGGCGGATGGGGGGTAGAGCGGTGCGGTGGAGACACCACTGACTCTCTCTGAACAGGAGCACTCCTCCTATGATGGGCGTCCTGAGTGAATACTATCGTATGATCAATATGGGTGTGGTGAAACTTATTTTATACATATCTCTACCTTCATCTATCCCTTTCTCATTCAGAAAAGAAGGACAAAAAAACAAAAATATATACAAAATACATCTTGTCAAGATGCCACACAGATTCATAGATGTTCTTATTAGGATGATAGAGTATGACATTGAGGAGAGGTATACTATCTTGAAAGATAGAAGTCACCACCCTATAATGGACCTAATCACCTCAATAAGGACTCCTAAAAACTACGGGTCTCAAAATATACCAAAGATTGTTCACCTACTTTACATGGAAAAGTAAAGTACGGTTTATTTTAAACCAGATTCGTTAAGTTTCTTACAATGGCAAGCCCCCATAGTTAATTACATCCTAAAGAATATGATTCCTTAGGAATACTCTCGATTAAGGTAAATGATCATTATCTCCAAATATTTCAAAAAGGTGAGACTATCAATCGATTGGTTTATTTTTAGAAAGCCAAGTGGGATCGATCAAGAAGAGGGAGTTCTTATCGAAGTTAATTAAAAACAAGTAGAGGATGCTTAAGATACTAAGAAGCCTAGTAAGCACCCCAGACTACCCTATGATTGGGCTTTACATTTTCAAAATTAAATTAATGTGTTTGAGTTGAATTTTTATTAGAATGCTAGGACTTATGATTCCATGACACATGATCATGGAAATGCCTAAGAGGTGAGGATTTATGTTTATAGCTCACAAAGGGGAGAAGCAACCTCAAAACCTAAATCTAGAGAGCTTTGGCTAGGGCCAAATGCATGACCTAAATTTAAGGTGAAAATGGGTATTTGGTTTACCTCCACAAGAGAGGATAAACCACCCGATTGTTGAACTTACAACCACTAGGGGTGGCCACCAACTAACTCCTCTTACAATTTTAAAATATATAGGCAAGTCAAATGCTTTTGCAAGATAGCTAAGCTGTTATTTATTAAGAATGAGACTAAGCCCTTAAACACACTCCCTAAAGAGACTAGATCATGTAAGGGCATGAATTTATGACTCAAATCTAATCCAAATCTTTCATATGTTTTATTTTCAATTTGGACAATCATTTGACTCAAGCTATTGGATTCTTTATACCTAATGCATGAGAATTTAGATTATGGGTCAAAATTAGATAAGGAGGTGTGTTTTCACCATGGCTCTCACAAGTCTAGCCAAATTCTCGCAAATGTGGAAGCCCTCCAATAAAGAGAGTGAAATAATATGTTTTATGCTTGATGTTTGAAAAGAAAGTGCACATCCAAGTATGGGGTTACTAATTCTTTTATCTTGATTTTAACTTAGGCTTTAGATGAGGTTATGAGTTGTTTATTTTTAGTTTAAATTGATTAGTTGGATAGAAAATTTATTTTTTACAGAGCCTAATCGTCATCTAAGCCATACATCAAGCAAGGAAGAAACTAGGAAAAGGATGTCATCTTAATGGACAAGCTAAACAAAATATCAAACATTTTATAAAGCTAACGTAAAAGAATAAAATGTCATTTGTGGTCGGGCACCACTACACAAACCCAACAACAAATTGGGTAGTCGAGCCCTACTCTTATATAACCCGGATTACAAATGAATTAATTACAATGAAGCAAGAAATTCATGTTATTGGTGTCTTCATTTCTTCTTTTCTTTTTTTTTTCTTCTTCTTTTCTCCTTTTCATCTTTTTTTCTCTCCTTTTCTTCTTTTGGTTCCTTCTTTTGGATGGTTGGAACTTGGTTGCTCCAAAGGCTTCACATGGTACATAAGGTGAAATCTTATGACCAATGCTCATCCTAATCCCTCATAACAATCATTCTAAAATACTAATTACAAAAGTACATGAAAAGGAAAAGTAAATCTAACTAACACCTACAAAATAGAGATTAGCTAAACAAATCATACAAATAAGCATGTATATTACACTTAGCACCCCACACATGGGTAACCAAGTCCACCTAGCCTATTAGATTATGCTTAGGGGTATAAGCACATGCACAACAAAAGTATTTATATTTTTATTACACCTCAAGAACATTCCTCTGCAAAAGATAATGATTAGACTAAATCATCCTACCATTCAGTCTACGCACATTCACCCTAACATCCAGACTAAAATAAAACATCATAAAAAAAAGCAAACATCAAACCATGTACCGCCCTAACCTAAAGCTAGAAGTGGTGACTTAGCTTAATGTGTGTGCCATTTAATGTTTGTGTGGTATGCTCAGCTTGGATTTAAGGTTTTGATTTCCTAAGTGTGAAAATGTTCAACTTAGAGGATGGTTTTAATTTAAGTTGTTTAGTTATTTTGGGGTTAATTTTATTTTGTATTTTTGATTTGGTTTAGGTGAATCCTATAATTAATTACTAAGTTGTACAGAGAGAGAAAAGAGAAGAGAACTTTTTTTTCCCTACCCTAAGTAATTTCTAAAGTAGATTCATGTTTGATTTTTCTTAGTGAATGTTTTGTTATGTATTTTAATTAATCCCAAGTTTAGATTAATATATAAATAAACTATTCAAAAGGAAAGGCATTTTAAGATTAAGTAAATGTGAATTAAGTATACTTAAGACACATGATGCATTTTCTATATATGCATATGTATGAAAGGCATAAGTGAATGATCCAAGTTAGCACTTACTTACTGGCTACAACCGCACTAATATACCACTTTTCTTAAATACCTATGCATATATAAAAGAGATAAATGGAAAAAGAAAGATGCAAAGTTTATGTTTATTTAATTTTTGGTTTGTTTATGCAATTTATGTGTATAAATGTAAATATCCTTCTTAAGTTATAACATGGAATAGGATAAGAGTATATTGTAAGCAAGTGATATTCTTTTAAAAGAACTATAAACTTTCTAAATCTTATTCAAATCCATGTTAAGAGGAAAGAAAGGAAGCAAACATAAGACACATTTTATATTCACATGCAAGCTTATAAATAAAGTATAAGTAGCATACCTTTCATTTTTTGATATTTGATTTATAAGTTTTCAAAAAAAATTTAGATTTAATAGTGGTAATAGTCATTCATATTTTTACTTTAGCCAACCATGGAATTTGACATAAAGAAAATATTCCATTTTAAATTTGATTTTTAAAAGGGATGGATGCATGATTTTCATATGACATACACATTTAGCATGCTAGGAAAGAAATAAAGTAATGAAAGAAATGTAAACTCCTTCACCTTAATTAATTCCTAAAGACAATCCTATGAAATAAGAAAGTTCAAAGTGAATCAAAGTTTATTTAATGTGATTTTTGTTTTGAATTTGCTTTATGTTTTATTTAGGAAATGTGAAAGAATGTTTGCTGGTCCTAACTCATTTCCCCCATATGTGAGTTAATTTAATTTGTTCTTAGGATCATTAGGTGATTTTTATATTTTGTCTAGGTTTAGGTGTGAATTAAGTGTGTTAATTACCCCTTACCTATACCACCTTAGCATACATAACCAAATAATTATGAGCCAACAGATGACATAAAATCACACGAGAAATTTAAATCAATAATGCACCTAAGAAAGAAAGGGGCCTAATGCAATTGGCTCATGATTAATGATTAATTAAGCTAAAGTGTTTAATTTAAGTACTTTCATAACCCCTCTCACACATGTGAGTTAGATTTTGATTTCCTCAATGTACTTAGATTATTGAACACCTAAGCACCTACCCAAGATGAATTAGTTAAGTTCTCGAAGGTTTTAAGATTTTATCAAATTAGCTAGGTAGTAAATTAGTGGATTAATCCTTAATTAAATTTGGATAAAGGAAGAAAGAGGGGTTTAAGGAATAACTTAAGGAAAATATCTCAAAATTATTCCCAAAACCTCCTGTTCATTTAAAAATATTTTAATTAACTCAATCAAGAGATTAAACCACTGATTACATACTTAATTAGGCTTAATTACATTAGGAGAGTAGTTAGGAATGAATCCAACAATTATCTTAATTAAACCATTAATAAATCTCAAGAAAATTAGGGGAGGCAAAAGTCATCCCACTAAACATGCATAAGAAGTTTGAGATTAATTAATGGAATAATCGAGGGTAATTTAGCCTAATTATTTCTAATAAAATCAAAATTCAGAAAATAACACTATTTAAAATCCATAAAAATCAATTTTATAATATTCTACATTCAATTATCTTTCATATGCAATTTATTTCATATTTTTTTATTTTTCTGTAATTAGATATGAATATTTAAAGATTTCATCTTTAATTAGGTAATTAATCCCTTAATTAAATATCTAATCTCATCGGCACAACGTGGAGGCTGACGCGATGCGCTTTCCACATGGCACGACTGGAGAGGATATTTAAATTTTCACATCGTAATGTCATCAGTGGCTGTGCTACGCGCTTTCTCCTTCCCTTCCAATCAAGGATCGAACGGCTGAGATCAAGCCCACGATTCTTAAGGGTTAAAATGACAGATCTACGTGTCTTGATCATGGTCATCCATCCAAAATGCATGGATGGACGGCCCATGATCTATCTCACGATCTTCTATGGGAGCCATCTTCTAGGGAAAGATCAGCTTCGATTGAGCTCGATTGAATCCAAATTCAACCCACACCATCTAAGAGTAAAGGCAACACACATCCAAACTAACTTTGCTTGGGGTGAAACTTCCTTCATAAAGGACCAAGAGGAGATGAAATTATGCTCAATTTAATGGCATACCTCACCGTATGCTATCACCGGCACTCGATTCCCTTGAAGTAGCTTCGTCTAGTGGAGATGAAGCCTTGTTGAAGTTTTGAGGTGTTGAAATTGGATGGATCTTTTTATGGACCAAGCTCACCTTGATATGCTCATGGCCTTGATCAAGAACACTCTTCCCTTGCTTGGAGAACTTGTATGAAGGATTGGGTGAACTCGATAGTTGTAGCTTGTAAAGTGAATTGGGTTGGTATTAAGTTTGGAGTGAGATTGAATTTTTCTTGAGCTCCCCTGTTCTCAATTTGAGAAAATCTGAAAATGGAGAAGTTGAATTGCTTGAGAGAGCTTATGGGACTTGGAAATGGTTCCTCTCGCCCCTTATCTCAATCAATTGGAGAGTCTTTAATTCAAATGAAATTATGGGGAGTATATCTCCCATAGGTGAAAGAATGGCCGTGAAGAGCTTTATCATTTTGATCCAATACACCCTATTCAATGGGTTGTTTAGGCCATTTTGAGGGCATGGCATTCGATTTTGGCCAGAGAAGGAGTGGAGGAGCTTGCCATGTGCTTAATTCAAGTGGAGGAAGGAATCCCATGTGCTTATGTTCATGGGGTGGTGTTTGACCTTGGGTTGGGTTGACCCAAACCCAATGGGTTAGGTGCACCGACTCACTAGTATCCACTGGTCCACTAAGAGCATGCCAAGTGGTCATGGACATGACTTGACCAAATTCCAGTGAATTTGGCCAAAATTTACCCTTTGACCTGGGGTAAAATTTACCCTTGGATTTTAAATTGAATATGTTTGGTATGATTGAAAAATGGGTTAAGTTTCAATGAATTTGGAGTTGATTTGATATGATTTGGCTCATGTTGACCTATTTTGGTCAAAATGGGTCAACTTGGGTCAAGTTGACCAATTGGTCAAATTGGGTCAAACTAAGGGTTGGGCCAAGTTCATATGACCATTTAAAATATGTTGGCATCATTGGTTTGGTTCAATTTGATTTATATTTGAATTAGGTTCATTTGATTTCATTTAGGTCAAATGGGTCAAGTTGACCAATTTGACCCATTTGACCTATTTGGGTTAGGTCATGGGTTGGTTTATGTTTGGTTGGTCATTTGACATGGATTGGTATCTTTGTTTTCAATTAATTTGGTTTATATTTGAGTTTGGCTCAATTTGACCTTTTAGGTCAAGTTAGGTTCTGGTCAATTAGGATAGGTTAGGTCTAGTTGGCCAATTGAGGCTTTGGTCAAGTTCAACAATCATTTTGGAATGAACTTGACCCATTGGTTTCAATCAATTTGGCTTAGATCAAGTTTTGACACATTTTGACTTTTAGGTCAAGTTGGGTCAACTTGGGTTAAGTGGCCAATTAGGCTAGGTTAGGCTCAAATGATGACTTGGTGAAGTTCAAATATTGGTCATGAATGAGTTTTGATCAGTGGTTTTAATCAATTTGGCCAATGGTAAATTTTGGCTAGTTTAGGTTTCATTTTGGCTAAGTGTTGACTTGGTCAACCTTAAGGTTTGACTTGGTTTGACCCAATTTGATTGATCATCTTATGATGATTGTTGCTTATAATGTGAGGCTTAGGTGGGCTTAGTTCAATCCAATTTGGTTAGGATTAGAATTTGGCTCAAAAGGGATACTTTAGGTCACTTTGGGTCAAGTGAGCTTAAAGTAGATCAAATGGCTTAGTCAAAGCTTGATTTGAGTTTGATTGAACTCACATATGGACTTATGATTGAAATATAAATCCATTTGCAAGTGATTTGAAGTCAAATGGGTTTTGATCCACTTGACAATTTCAAGTTCAAGGGTAAACATGAGTTTGATTTGAGTTTGATTTTTGAATTGAGTTTTGGATTGATGATTAAAGTTTGTGTTTATATTTGGATTCATGATTGAAGGATTGAATGAATCATGAAGAAAAATCAAGAATTTGGCCTGATTTGAATTTGATTTGGCTAAGTTCAAGAATTTGACTTGAAAGATTTAGATTTGATTTTGGTTGAATTTGCATTTGAGTTTTGAATTGATTTTTGGATTGATGATTAAAGTTTATGTTTATATTTAGATTCATGATTGAATGATTGATTGAATCATGAAGAAAAATCAAGAGTTTGACTTGATTTGAATTTGATTTGGCTAAGTTAAAGAATCTGACTTGAAAGGCTTAGGTTGAATTTTGGTTGAGTTTGGGCTTGAGTTTTGAATTGATTTTTGGTTATTTTAATTTATATTTCATTTATATTTATGAATATAAACATGAATATAAATGAGTTATGAGAAAATTCCATGAATTTGAATTGATTTAGATTTGATTTAGGCTAAGTCCATAAGAGGGAATCAGAGTGACTTAAGCAAGATTTTTTATTTTGATTTGAATTTTGAATTTGGTTTGATTGATTTGAATTTATATTTTATTTTTATATGTGAGTATAAATGAGAATATAAATTGGTTGTGAGAAAATTCCTTGAATTTGAATTGACTTAGATTTGATTTATGCTAAGTCCATGAGAGGGAATCAAAGGGCTTAGAAAAGATTTTGGAGTTTGGAATCCAATCATGGGCTTCAATCATAGGTTTCAATTATTTGGAATTGAATCATGATTTGACAAAATCCATTGAATTGATTCAAGTTTAGAGTTAGAGTTGGAATTGATATGAGTTTGGAGTTTTGACTTGGAAGCAGGAAGTGAGGATTTGGTTCAAGCTATAGGGTAGAAAAATCTTCTAACACCCCTAAGGCATAACCTAATCCTATGGCTAACTCTTCTGGACCTCTAGGGTTAGGTTGAGTGTCCACCTAATCACTAGATGTGTCTTAAGACAAAGAAACTCTTAAATTCTAAGAGAAGTCATATGCCTAAGATGGAGGGGTTGGAGCTCATCCTAAAAATGAGCTCAACAAAGGGCGCCCAATAGGTGTGGTGTGACTGGCAATGAACACCACATGTATTGGTGTTGACTAAAATATTCAACAACATCAAACGTCACAAGCACTAATAGAGACGATCTACTCCTAACCCAAGGTGTAGAAGGAATATGACTCTACTTATGTCATGGACATAAGAGATGGGAGGAGGAATCCACTAGGGATAGAGTATGTGAACCTTCCACTAGGGAAGCAGGCTAAAATCATCCACAAGGGGATGAGAGGTTTGATTTGAATCTAACTGGGGAGAAAAATTGATTTGATTCAATTTGTTGTTTGTTAAATTGTGTTTGTTTTGACTCCACCAGGGATACAAAAGTGAACTCTTCACTAGGGAGGCAAGTTCAAGTCAACCACAAGGGAGGAAAGGTTGTGAAATCCATTGAGGGATTAGAATTCTTGATCTGGGAAGCTAGAAAGACTTGTATCCGAGGGAAGCAAAAGATTTTTATTTGGATTGATTGATTATTTTGTTCTGTTTATTTCACTCCACCAAGGAGGAAGGTTGAATTTGTTTCAAATTTTTTTAATTTTGTATCTTGAGATGGATCATGTTCGTTTGCGATGGATCGTATTGAGTAGGAGCCATGGAGGCCTAGACCTAACTCAGATTTATCAATCCAAAGGGGTAGTCTGCTAAACACATAGCAGGACTAGCCAACCAAAGGGAAGAAAGTGCGGGTCAAGTTATAAATAAAGCACAGGGACTCACGTCTTCCATAACAAGGAACCATTGGGGTGATCGGTTGCTTGTGTAACAAATCGAACCCGACCTAGGGCTGGCTATTGAGTGAATGCCGCTGGAGGACTTAAATCAGCTCAAAGATAGTCAAGATTATTTTTATTTTTTTAACTATTTTTTTAATGAATTCCATTGGTATGTGATGGATCACACTGAGAAGGATCTTATATTAGCCTAGACCTATCTCAAATTTACTGAACCAAAGGGAGTTGCTTCCCAGCTGTGGAGAACTATCTGACCAAAGGAGTGCCTTTCAATTTGCAATGATCAATTCAAGGGAAGAAAGCTCGGGGACTCACATCTTGCACTACAAAAGACCAATGGGGTGATCAGTTGCTGTGGCAACAAATTGAACCTAACCTAGGGCTGCTTGTCGATTTGCGACAGTCATGCTAGAAAGAATGTGTCATAGTCTTACATCTTCCAAAGCGGAATGACTGGTAACTTGCTTATGGAAAAATAGATTGAACCTGACCTAAGAGCGACTATGGAGAGTACCAGGGATTTATCTCAACTCGTAGTCGCAATTCTATAGAGTTCTTGGACACTGCCCCTAAAGATAGGATGCCCGCTTGGAAAAGGGGCCCTGGGGCTTGAATTCTAATCCACAAGAAAATATATTTATTTGTTTAGTTTGTTTTAACATGGACTCTATTGGTTTGTGAGGGATCAAACCGAGGATATATATCGCCTAGACCTATCTTAGATTTACTAAACCAGGAGAGAATCTGCACATCCGCTGAACAAATTCTCCAACCACAGGGGTGGCTACTAGGAATGGGGGACTGTCCAATTCAAGAGTAACCTGGGTAGTGTTGAATAGGGTCGCAGAGGATGTGATCCAAATAGAATTCCCATAGGGAGAGGGGCTGGTAAGGGCTTGATCTAAAACCTTGGAGAATATGACATGATTAATCATATATCAAATAGGTATTTAGTGGCCAACTCAAGGAGAAAGCATGGGGACTCACATCTACCAATAGTGGTTTACCCACCAAGTGAGTCACTGTCAGCATAGCGAACATCAACCAACCTAAGGTGCCCGTCTGTTTGTAGCAATCACCCTAAGAAGAAAACTCGGGGACTCACATCCTCCTATAGTGGAACTGATTGCTGGGATAGTCTATCTTCGGTTTGATAGGTGCTATCCGACTTAGGCCGACTACTGAGTGAATGCCACTGAGAGACATATATCGACTCAAATGTAGTCGAGAGGGAAGGAGCCTATGGGGGGACTTATCCTAAACCTCAAATATACTCAACCCAGTTAGATCATGATGATTAGTTCAAGAAGAAAGCTCGGGGACTCACATCCTCTTAAACAAAATCAACATGAGGTAGCTTACTGGCTGGGCAGTGAAGTCTACCATACTAACAAGGTGCCCATTAGTTTTCAATGGTCAAGTTAAGAAGAATGCGTGAGGACTCACATCTTCCAAACAAGTGACCACTGGGGTGACATACTAGCGAGGTAGCATGTAGATCCGACCTAGAGCAGTTAATGAGTGAGTGTCATAGGGGCCTGCTCCCACATCAAAGTAATCCAAGATAAAAGATTTTTGTTTGTTCTTATGCTTGTGTTATAAGAAATAAGGTGCCTCTCGGGTTCTCTTACACTTACCTTAAACACACTGGGGATTTTGATGAAATGGTGCCACGGATGGCAACCAGGATATCCCACTAAGAAAGGATGTCGCTCAGGTTCTCTTATACCTAACTCAGTTGTGTTAATCAAACTAGGATGCCTCTTGGGTTCTCTCATACCTATTCTAATAGAATTGGGAGATTGTGTTTGATTATGTTTGTGTTGTGAAAGAGAGATAGGATGCCGTTAGGGGAATCTTACACCTATCCTAGACACGTCATGGCGATTCACAAAATAAGCAAACAACACTTCAAAAGAAGAGAAGATTTTGATGAAATGAAATTAAATTTTTGTTCTTTTGTTGACAATTATTTTCAAACATGTTTTATGGATAATATTTCTTTAAATAGAGCCTATTAATTGGAAGCATTGGGTGTTCCCCTTTACAATCAATAAGCTGATAAGATCTTCCTTGGTAGGCCTTCTCTATGAAATAGGGGCCTTCCCAAGTGGGTTAAAACTTGCCTCCCATCTTTCGACGAGCAACAATTGATCTCCTTAGGACTAATACAAGTTCTCCTACTTGGAAAGACCTAGGGCGAACCAGCTTGTTGTGAGCTTGAATCATTTTCTCCTTGTACAAGTCAAGGTTCTAGCATGCCCATAGGCAACTCTCCTCCAAATCTTCAAGCTCTATTAACCACAACTTTGCATTCTACTCTGTAGTGATCTTTCTGCCCAATGTTATCCTTAGTGATGGGCGTTAAACTTCTAAAGGTAGAACAGCTTCGGACCCATACACTAAGGAAAATGGGATAGATTGAGTTGGAGTTCGGCATGTGGTGCAGTAGGCCCACAAGGCTTCAACCAACTGCTTATTTTACTGCGCTTATTATCATCAAGAGTCTTCTTTAGTATTTGGATGAGAGTTTTTTTGAATGTTTCTACTAAGCCATTTTCTCTGGGGTAGTAGATTGTGGAGTATCTCAAATCTATACCATGTCTTCTGGCGAAGCTATTGATCTTGGTGCTTTTGAATACAATACCATTATCAGATATAATTCATCGAGGCACCTTGAACCTATACGATATGGTTCCTAAAAAACTAAAGCACTTGCTGAGTTGTGACCTCTCTAAGTGGGATTACCTTCACCCACTTGGAAAAGTATTCGATGGGAGTTAAGATGAACCGATGACCCTTGGAAGAAGGAGGATCGATCGAACCCACAATATTAGTACCCCAACACTCAAATGGCCATGAAGCTAATGTAAGATGTAGAATATTTGGTGGTTGATGTAAGACCACACCGTATTGATGGCATCTCCTAGCTACATCCATGTAGTCTGTAATCATCAAGGCGAGTATTAATCTTAATCTTTGTCTTCTTCATCTTGGACCAGATTGGTGTGTTCGCATAGACCACGAATGTACCTCGCTTATAATTCCACGCTTCATGCTTATCTAAACAACATAACCACATTTGGTCAAAGGACGGTCCGTACAGAGTGTCATCAACGAGAGCATAGGAGAGAGCTCTCTATTTCACCTGATGGGCTTGTGACTTTTCTTGAGGTAGTTTTCCAGTATTCAAATAGTCTATAAACGGTTGCCTCCAATCTAGCGCCTTGTCCTTATAGGCAACATCAACCTCCCCCTTCAAGAGAAAGTCTCTCGATGAGTTTAGCATCAATAAAGGATAGGACTTGTTTATTTTGGACCCTTATTGGAATGGACTCATCTTTTGGACATGCCAATTCTTTTGGCAAGTTTGGCCAAAGCATTCGCATCGCTTTCTACCGAGAATCTTGTAGATGGTGACTTTGGGGATTTGGACCAACAGCTTCATGGTATACTCGTGGTAATGAAGAAGCTTGGGTTTGAGAACCTTATAGGACCCAGCAATCTGATTGATGACCAACTGAGAATCCCCAAAGATGTTGATGCTCTTGACACATACTGTGATAGCTAACTCTAGATCGGCAATCAAAGCCTCATACTCAACTTCATTATTGGTGCAGGGATTGGAAAGATAGTATGAGATTTTCATCACATCGTGATCTGGAGTTAAGAGAACTATTCCTACCCCTGCCTTTCCTGGAAGAGTAGATCGTGGTGCTTCCCCTTTATGAAAAGAAGTTGCACCATCAAAATACATCTCTCATCGGTTGTCAACCTCCCTAAGTTCATGATCTATTCATCAGGAGATCATCACTAAGTGGAGAATCCAGAAGTGGATGTGCCGCTAAAAAAATTTGCTAGTGCTTATCCTTTACCACCACGAGGGTAAGAATGTGATATCGAACTGCAAGAGAATCATGGACCATCATGCCAAATGTCCGGATAGTGTTGGTCATGTCATGAGATACTACAATGGATTGGTTCTAGAGATCAAGTTCACCTTATGAGAAAGCATATAGTGTCATAGCTTTTGGGAGGCAAAGATCAAAGCTAGGAAATGTTTCTCAATAGGTGGATAGTTTGCTTCAGTAGAAATCAGACAACGACTGAGATAGTAGAGAGTGTTCTCCTTCCCTTAGTTGTTGGCTTGGTCCAACAAAGCACTGAGAGAGTCATCCAATGCAGCAATGTAGAGGATGAATGGCCTCTCGGGATGGGTCGTTAGAACTAGGCTTCACCAAATCTTGATATCTTCAAAGGTACGGCACTTGTCATCCCACTTGAACTTGGCATCCTTGTTGACAAGTGTTGAGAATGGCTTGCATCTCCCTGATACATTGGAAATAAATCATCTTAGGTACACCAACTATCCTTGGAAAGATCTGAGTTAAGTTAAACTCTTAAGATGTGGCATTTCTAAGATAGTTTTGATCTTTTCTGGATCTATTTCTATTCTCAGGTGTCGGACAACAAATCCAAGGAATTTCCTTGAAGCTACTCCGAATGCACACTTCAGGGGATTCATTTTGAGGTACTATTATCTTAATCATTCGAAAACTACTCTCAAGTCAAAGAGATGGTCTTTCTTTTCTCTACTCTTGACTACTAGATCATCAACATAGCACTCAACCTGATGATGGATGAGTTCATTAAAGATCTGAGTCATGGCCCATTGGTATGTAGCACCAAAGAAGGTCGAAAGGCATGACCCTATAATAATATATTACATCGAGTATGAAAGGCAATGTTTCTTTCATCCTGGGGCCATCTTGATTATTTGGTTGTATGACCCATCCATGAAGGAGAAAACTACATGAGATGAGGCGATGTCCACCACTAATTTTGGTATAGGAAGAGAAAACTCATCCTTAGGACATGCCTTGTTTAAGTCCCTAAAATTAATGCAAATAAAAAATTTGGCCATTCTTCTTCTTAACTGGGAAGCTAACCAAGTAGGATATTTTTCTTCCGATGAAATGAGCATCAATCGCTTTCTTGACTACAAAATGACCTATTGTTCGATTTCTAATCGCATGCCTAGGAGCTTGCTTGATAGGGTTAGTGGGATCTATTGCTAGCGGCTATGTCAAGAGATAATGCATCTCTTCATAATTGCATGCAAAACAATCCTTAAACTCCCATAGCCTAACTAAGTCATTGGTTTCTTTTCATTCAAGAATGAACTGATGTATAACGGTATGGATTTTCTTCTATCCGAGATTGATTTCTTTAAGCTTGTTATTGAATGAATCTCTTCTTCAAATTCTGGTGGTGCATCTTTGATTTGGAGATCATCTGGATCATTTGATGTTTCTAAACACACATCTTCATAAGAGTTGGTTTGGTGTGAAAAGAAGCTATCAAACTACAGATGGCTAGTGAAAACTAAGCAGTAATCATCTTCATCGACTGGACTCACTGTGCTAAATCCTAGTCCTGATCTCGATCATGCATCCCTGCCTATGTTGTTCCATAGTTTTTCAAAGTAATTCGTGCTTAGACCATGAGTGAGGAATCAAACCCTTCTTTGCAAGATTAATAACACAAGTGTACCATCAAAAAAGGTAATTCCATTAATTTTTGTATGAATTCTCCTCAAGTTCTTCATCAACTTCATATCATTGGAAGACTTAGGGGCTTTGTTGGTGAAAAATTTCTATAGGAGGGCCCTTTCAAATCTATGGGGAGAAGAGAAAGATAAGACTATAAAAATTCACCTTTTTAAGACATCACGCAGATCCACATATGTACTTATTTAGGTGATCGAGTACGTCATCAAGGAATAATGTACTATCTCGAAAGATAGAAGTCATTACCCTTTAATAGACCTAATCACCTTAATAGGGACTCCTAAGGATGATGGGTCTGCATATGCACCATAGATTCTTCCCCTACTTTATATGGAAAAGTAAAGTAGGGTTTATTTTAAATCAAAGTTCGGGCAAGCTCCCATAGTTAATTACATCCTAAGGAATGGGGATTCCTTAGAAAAACTCTTGATTAAGGTAAATGATCATTGTCTTCAAATATTTCAATAGTATCAATCGATTGGTTCAATTTTTGAAGATCAAATGGGATTGATCAAAGAGGGGGGAGTTATTATCGAAGCCAAAATGGAAGATAAGTAGGAGATGACCATGATGTTAGGAAACCTAATGAGCTTCTCAAATTTTCCTACAGTTGGGCTTTATATTTTTTAAATTGATTTAGTTTGTTTGAGTTAAACTTTTTATTAGAAATTTAGGACTTATGATTCCTTAACACAAGATTAAGGAAATGCCTAAGAGGTAAGGATTTAAGCTTATGGCCCACAAAGGGGAGAAGCAACCTCTAACCTAAATCTAGGGAGCTTTGGCTGAAAGCACAACCTAAATCTAAGGAAAATGGGTATTTGCTTTGTCTACAAGAGAGAACAAACCACCCAACGGCTTGGACTTACAACCTCTGCATGGCCACCCACTAACTCCTCCTACAAATTTGTAGGCAAGTCTTTATTCTTATGCAAGATAGCTATGCTATTATTTGTTTAAAAAGAGACTAAGTGTTTAAACTCACTCCCTAAAGAGATTAGATCATGTAGGGACATGCTCTAAATGACCTAAATCTAATGCAATTCAAATTTCATTTTATTTTCATTTTTTGGATAATTATTTTGAATCATGCTAATAGGATTCATATGACTAATGCATGAAAAACAAGGTTATTAGCCAAAATCAGTGAGAAGGAAGGAGGTCAGTTTCCACCATGGCTCTCAAAGGTCAAGCCAAGTTAATCTGGCAAAGGTGGAAGCCCTCCAATCATGAGTGAAATAAGCTGCATTTATGCATGATATTGCAGAAGAAATACTCATCCAGCTAAAGGGTTGCTAATTCTTTTATCTTGATTTTAAATCTAAGCTTTAGGTGAGGTTATGAGTTCTTTATTTTTAATTTTGAGTTGTTAAGTTTGGTAAAAGATTTATTTTTCCTAAAGAGCCTAATCCACATCCAGGCCATACATAAAGCAAGGAAGAAACTAAGAAAAGATACCACTTAATGCAAAAGCTAAATAAATCATCAATCAATTTATGAAGCTAATCGCAAAAAGAATAAAAGGCTGTTATGGTCGAGCACCATCGCACAAATCCAAAAATACAAATATGGGTAGCCAAGCTCTACCCTTATACAACCCGAATTATAAATAAATTAAATACAATTAAGCAAGGAATTCATTATTATGGGGGTCTTCAAACTTCATTTCTTCTTTCTTCTTTTTTCTTTTCTTCTTTTGTCTTATTTTCTTCTTTCTTCTTTCTTCGTTGGTTCCTTCTTTTGGATGGTTGGAAGGTAGATGCTCCAAGGCTTCACATGGTGTATAAGATAGAATCTTAACAATCATTCCAAAATCCTAATTGCACAAATTTACATGAAAAGGAAAAGAATGGAAATCTAACTAACACCTGCAAAATAAAGGTTAGTTAAGACAAACCACACAAATCCCAAGCATGTATATTGGACTTATCACCCCACACATGGGTGACTAAGTCCACTTGTCCTATTGGATTATGCTTAGGGGTATAAAGCACCTCAAAGTAAAAAGCATTTATATTTTTATTTATGATAACACCCCTTAAGCACAATCCCAGAAAAAAAAAGCTAGACTAAGAGCATCCTTCCATTCATTCTAGCATACACCCCTAACATCCAGTCTAAAATATATATCACAAAACAAAATAAAATATCAAACCATGCACTGTCCAAACCTAAAGCTAGAAATGGTGACTTAGGCTGCTTTGAAAGTTTGTGTGGTATGCTTAGCTATAGCTTTAGGTTCAAATTATCTAAGTGTAAAAACATATTTTACTTAGAGGAGGGTTTCATTTAAGTTTTTTAATTATTTTGGGTTGATTTTATTTCATGTTTTGATTAAGTTCAAGTGAATCCTACAATTAATTACTAAGTTATGAAGAGAGGGAAAGAGAAGTGAACTTCTCTTTCCTTCCCTAACTTAAGTAATTTCTAAAGTAGATTCACATTTTGATTTTGTTTAGGTGAATGTTTTGATTAAATCTTTTAATTAATCCTACGTTTAGATAAACTCTAAACAAATTAATTCAAAAAGAAAGGCATTTTAAGATTAAATAAAGTGAATTAAATCCATATAACACACATCACTTCATTTCTTTCCCAACATATATAACATGCACATGAATGAATCCTAAACATATTTATACATACAAATGAGAATATTTAACATACTTTATGATGCATGCTAAATAATCCATTTAAGGAAATTTAGAAGATTAAGATGCATGATTTTCTTCAATAGAAAAGGGTTTCTTTACCCAATTTTTCACATACACACATGAAAGTAAGAAAGGCATAAGTTAGTACAACGCCATTGTTAACCAGAGGTGTAAGATACAAGACCTACTTAGGGCTACTTAAAGCCTCGCAACCTCAGGGTTATCCAGACTAATATACCACTTTCTTTAAATACAAACATATGTATAAAAGAAATAAATGGAAAAGAAGAATGCAAAAGTTGTATTAATGGATTCATTTTGTTTATGCAAATTATGTATGCAAGTATAGGTAGCCCTTCTTAGGTGATAGCATAGGGATGAATAGGATATGAAATTAGGTGATTGCTAAGTTCTTTTCAAATGAACAATACATCTCACAAAATTATTCAAAATTATACCAATCATAAGTGGAGAAAGGAAACCTAAGCTTAGCACATCCATATATTCTTCACATGCAAGATTATAATTAAAATATAAGTAACACACTTTTAGATTTGATCATTGATTTATATGCTTTGAAAATAATTTAGATTTAGTAGTGATAATAGTCATATTTCTACTTTAGCCAATACATGCAAATTTGACATAAAGTAAACAATTTCATTTTAAAATTTGAATTTTAAAAAATATGAATGCATGAAATCACGACATGCAAATTTAACATGTTGGAGAAAGAATCAAAGCAATGAAAGCATGTAAACACTCACTTTAATTAAATCCTAAAGACATTCTCATGAAATGAGAAAGTTTAAAATAAATCAAAGTGAATTCAGTGTGATTTTTGTTTAGTTTGGAGTTTGATTTAATTTTGAAAATGTGAGTTGAGTTTTCTATTCCTAACCCATTCCCACATATGTTTAATATTTTTTTAATATTTAGATGACTAGATTTATTTTTATGTATTAATTAGGTTAATGAATGAATTAAGCAAATTAATTAACCCTTACCTACACCACCTTAGCATAGTTAACCAAATAATTATGAGCCAATGAGATGACATAAAAACTCACAAGGAATTTAAATTTGGAATGCACCTAGAAGAAAAGGGCCTAATGCAATTTGGTTCATGATTAATGGTTAATTAAGCTAAGGGGTTTAGCTTAAGTAATTTCAAAATACCCTTTCATACATATGAATTGGGTTTTGATTTCCTTAATTGAACTTAGGCTATTAAATACCTAAGCATCTACCCAAAGTAGATTAATTATGTTCTAGAAATTTTTAGAATTTTTTTAGAAATTAATTAAGGGGATAATTAATTAATTAACCCTTAATTAAGAGAACAACAACAAGCAATCCTTAATTAGTGGGGGTGTTGGCTACATGAATCCATATGTGTCCTATTATGTGTCAAATTCTCATTTAATTCAAGTATACTAAGATCATTTTTATACATCTTAACCAAGTCTTTTAGGTCTACCTCTACCTTTCTTAACATAAGGCAAATCTAATGCATCTACTCTCATCGGTCATGACACTTTATGTGGCCAAACCATCTAAGCGACTATCCCTAATCTTATCTACCACCGGAGCTACTCCAACTTTTTCCCAACATACTCATTTTGCATTCTATCTCTAAGGGTAAAGCCACTCATCCACTGAGCATCCTCATCTCGTAACACTTAACTTAGTCTTATGTTTCTTTTTATTGGCCAACATTCTCGCACTATAAGTCATTGGTGTCTTACCACCATCTTATAAAATTTTCCTTAAGTTTAAGTGGAACTTTTCTATCACATAATAGGCCGATGCAGTCCTCCACTTCAACCATCCAACTTGAATTCTACTAATAACATCTCCATCTATTTCACCATCATTTTGAACACTAGAGCCTAAATATCTGAATCGCTCACTCTTATTAATGACTTGATCACCTAAAGTCACAACACTACCACTAAAACTTCTACAACTAAAATTACACTCCATATATTCGCTTTTAGATCTACTTAAATGAAAACCTTTAGACTCTAAAGTTGACCTCCATAATTCAAGTTTCGTTGGACTCCTCTAGTCTTATCAACAAGAAGAATGTCATCAAGAAAAGCATACACCAAGGTACATCTTTCTTGTAAATGCCTCGTAGAACATCCATAACTAA